>OMNV01023945.1:0-15706 GCA_900303265.1 Brotula barbata
GAGTTCTGTTGTGACCTAAATAGAAGACCACACCTACGAAAATGGAAACATGAGCTTTACAGAGTGCATGTAGGAAAAGTGTATTCCTCAAAGTGAAACCATATGAGTCAATCCCAGGCTAGGACTTTAGCCGCAGCATCGGCACTCAGACAGGAGGAGAAGGTGTCGGAGACCATCGCCGCCGTGACAACGACGTTATTTAGCAGCAAAAACCCACGTCACGCCTCTTTGCCGCGTTTAACGCCGCGAGCCCCCAGATCCCGGCGCGAGGAGGGAATCGGACCGGGAGTTCACTCTGCCGCCTCCCAGCCGCCGGTAACTGTGTTTACATATTTGGCCCGACGTTGAAAGATTACTGTCAAAGCCTGGAGAGGGGCAGAGCCACCATGTTCGTTCAGCTCCTGCACAAACAGACTACACGGTGCCGTGCAAAATCAAAACACCCCAGCGCACTCTGAAGGCATTTGCGTGTCCAATAGTTTTGGAGGAGTCCATGCTGGCTGGGGTTGGCCCCGCATGGGACTCACATTATTAAGCAACACAAGAGCGGTTCAGGCAAATCTGACGAAACCGAAATATCCTGCGATTCGCTGGATAAAATAAGCGCCGCTCTTCAGATGGAGAAGAACAGTGAAAAAGAAGAGGACTTTTAGGAGGATGGTGTTTAGAGCCTGAACACTGGGATCCATTGTTTCCAGTGATTATCCTTTTTTTTTTTTTTTTTTTTTCTTGCCATCTGTGGCATTCCAGGGTAACGCCGCTACTCATCTATCACCATCGAGCGCGTATCATTAAGTTCACCCCGTAAGGGAGACTGATGAGGTTAGTCCCACCCCGAAAGGTGGAGGCGTGTCCGCCGTCCCGCTGATGAACGCAGGAGCTTCTGGAGATAACAACGTTTTCATTGTCTGTTCATCAAACCGTCGTACGTTCTGGGTTCTCCTGCGTCACCGCGGCTGCACTTTGAAAACGTGTCCGTTCCTGCGCCGCGGGATTATAGGGTGGTTATTACTGAATCCCTCCTGTGTCGTACCAACCCGCAGAGAGAGAAAACATGTATTTCTGTGTGAGAGAATGTAACAGATTATTACTTTAAAGAAGCAGATCTGTCTACGTTCCCCGGCCGGTATGAGCAGCTGAGCTGTCAGAGGGAGGATGAATGGGCCCGGGGCCTCCACATGTCAAAAGCAGAAGTTACTGTGGCGTGGAGAGCTCTTGGTACACCCTCAGCTGACCCCCCGCCCCCTCCCCGCAGCACCAGCCAAAGCTCACAGACACAGGCGGAGGGTGTGGGTTGTTTGGACACAGCTGGTGGACAGGCCGTGGGCTCTGACAAGAATCAAATGGAATCCAGCCGCACCGGTTCTGCTGCTGCTGCTGCTGCTGCTGCTGCTGCTGCTGCATCCTCCGGTCCGTCACCGAACGGACCTGGATCGGATCCTACGCGGGAACAACACCCCGTCCCCTCCACCCCTTCTCTAGCCCATAAAAAGAGAATGCTGAACATCCTGCGTGCTACTTCCTCGCAGCCGTTGAAGTGGTCGTAACCGTTCGAGGGTTTGGATCCTTTTGGATTATTTCAGCTGCGGTTTGCGTTCGGGCTAACGGACGTAAATCCTCCGAGCGCCGGCTCAACGCCAGTCCGTACGACCTGTCAGAGCTGGTTGTGTTTCCAATTTGCGGTTATGAAACCATACACTCGATATGTGTGTTTTGTATTCCATTATGCAAAACGTGCGATTTGGGTGACGGATGGACCCAGCGGGGGTGATTTACACCAACTGTCAAAAAATAAACATGGAAATTCATCATTTTATTTCATAAACAATACAGTAACATCATTAAACATCTTTCTATTCTTTACCCCATCTGTCTCTCTCTCTTTGTCCAGCACACACACACACACACACGCACACACCTTAGACACGCCGTGCTGAGCCCAGGATCCAGCCCGAGGCCACTGAGTAAGCCGTCCCCAGAGTGACTCACGTCTCTCCGCCGATGTCACCGCTTCGGTCTGCTCATCCTTTCTTGTCTCATTCACGGTGACATCTGTCTGGCTTTGTGCCGTTTTATCTACATAATAACAGAGTGTAACGGGGCTCGTTTTCCTCCTCCTGCCCTGTTGTGACGTTCACCAGATTCCACAGACGAATGAGGAGTCCTTTCCACACGGTCAACATCCTGCACGGCCGCTTCCAAACGTTCCCATTAACGATTTTCTGGAAGACCTTCAGTTATCCCATTACCTCTCCAACATAAATATCTCAGGTTTATCTGTGAAGACGGAGACATTTTTACACCATCGTAGCAGTGAATTCTTTGAGTGGAGTCCTTCTACCGTTGTGAGTTAATATAACCCAGATCCGTCTCCTCCCTGATGATGAATCGTGCTCCCACATTATGTGTATCTTGATTCTGGTGTCTCTGTCAGCTGTAAGTGGATAATTTGACTGCATCAAGAAGCACTGGCAGAAAAAGTGGCCACTTAAACAGGCGTCCCGGGGAGCTTTTGTTTTCTCCGTTTCTGCTGACGTTCTTTAAATCCCATCCCATTATGATGATGACAGACTCCATCCCCGGTGATGGACGCTGATCCAACACGTCGTTGACAGGCCCCCCCCTTTTCTGTGTCTGAGTGCGCACGATCCGTGGATGACTTCCTCAAAACGCCCGAGGCAGGAAGAGCGGAGCGCCGACGATCCCGGTGGCTCCCGGGCTGCTGGTCGTCTCGGATGCCTCACCGCAGAGGAGACGGCGAGGGGGTGTGAAGCACTTGAACGGGAGAGACTAGCCACTTGACGAGGGGGCTTACGCACAGACCGTCTACACCACAACACCTTCTGTTTCTCTGTCGGCGTCTCAGACTCGTGCATCAGATCCTGAAAAGCCCTCACAGACGACCGGATCTCAGAAGAAGAAGAACGTTCACTCATCGGCCTCTTGGTTCGTCGTGTTGAGTACTTGACGAGTCAATCACGGGGTAGTCTCTCAGAGCCAGACCCTAACCCCAAGTAGCTCTGCTGTCCGTGTGTGAATGTGTGTGTGAATGGGTGAATGTGGCGTAAACATTGTAAAGGGTGTTAAAATTACATTCCAGAAACCAGATTTTTATGAATCCTGGAGCAGACGACGTGTCAAACCACCTCCAGTTTGGACAAATCAGTGTGTAAATTGAAAAAGGACCACAATCCATCTGTGTCCCCTCCGATACGTCCCACCACGTGTGAGTTCCACAAAAAACATTCATCTAATTTTCCTGCACATGGCAGCCCTTGAAAATGAGTCATAAATATTATAATAGCGTTTGTCTCTGGGTGTCATAGAAGAACGACTGTTGGGCCGGCGAGACCGTGACTTCCTGTGTGTGTATGTGTGTGTGTTTGTGTGTGTGTGTGTAATGTCCCGTTTTAAGGTGTAAATGGATGGCATTGTACTGCAGGTGACTGGAGTTGTGATCTCTCTGTCTCTCTCTCTCTCACACTCACACACATAAAAGCATGTACACACACACACACACACACACACACACACACACACACACACACACACACACTTAAGTATATGTATATTTGTGACCGAGCACCTGCTGCACTTTCATATATTGTCTTTCGGTTTGCCTTCATTTCTTTTTGTCACTAAACCATTTCTGTCACCATTTCTGCATTCGGAGCCTTTAACAACGATTCGCAGCTCCCGTCATCATCTGGTCTTTTCAACACACCCACACTCTCACACTACTCAGCAATCGGCAGCCTCTGACCCTGGTGGCCTTGTGAGGGGGGTGGGAGGCAGAATCGCATGAGAGGCGTAAGGGTGTAGGAGGAGCAGGAGAGAGTTCTATTCATCTCCTGCATGGTGGAGCGGGAGGCCTCAATGTCCTCTGACCCAGAGGAGTTCCTCTCTTTACACGTCATCTGTCACACTTAATCAGCTTGGGATTAAGGAAACTAAATAAATTTGTTGTGGAAAATGGTTCATTCACTCCAATATTTTCGGACTTTTCTTCCTTTCAGTGTGTATTCTGTGGTGTGATTGGACGTATTTCTACAGCAGGCTCACACAGACCTGAATCAATATCAACTGCTAAATCACCTCAAATATTGTTCTCACTGTGAAATGGGTGCAGGGAAAAATTGAAGGTTACGCTCTACTAAATTTGACAAAACCTGTTATTTATTAAAAAAGGTCAACTATTTCATGTGTATCTAAATAACCTTATCAGTTATTTTGGATCAGATCACATCAAATCAATCAACAAATATCCGCAAGCTCTCAACCTCTTCATCAATCTGTGTGTATTCTGTCAGTACTCTTTTCCTTCCTGCTGCAGTGGAGGTGGCCTGTTTTATCTGCCTGTCCTCACTCTGGCCCATTATCAATCAATATCTTATGCTTGGCATCCTCCTTTGCTGCCTCTCCCCGGACCCATTCCAGGTATATTAGGTTTGGCAGAAGAAGCTAAAGGCCGATCAACCCAATGGGGCATGATGTCACATCAGATCCTCTGATTTTATGAAAGTACAAGTGCTTTGAAACATTGATTATTGAGTAATAAAGCAACAAATCATTTTTTTTCAACAATCACATCGGTGCTTCCCCTATCACCGGGCAGATTTTCATTACAAACATCTCCTCGTATTGTGCTGGGTAATGGCAAAGATGTCTGCCAAGTGAGGTTTATAGCAAAAATATACAAAAACCTGTCATTTGACAAATCTATGCAGATGAAAATATCATCTTTCTTAAAGAGGACTACAGTGAAACCTCCATCCAGCCAATGACAAGACAGAGTCTGGGAAATCTTAGCGATGTCCTCAGCAAGTTTATCTGTCGAGTGTGCAGCCCAGTCGTCAAAGAACGTGGGCAGACATACAGATAGTCTAGAGTTTGACAAAGTCCGGCCTGAAGACTGGCTTTATTCCAGTGACTACGGCAAGTTCCCATCTTAATTCCAACAATAAGTATATTTCGTCAGTATACGTTTGTTTATCCTATAATACTAATGAGTAATTAGACAGTTTAAAGGATGTAATGTAAATTTAAGGTCTGCAGGCACAAATTGTATTAATATTGTTACACTTTTGTATTGTATTCACAAATACACCTTGCTGTCTTTCTTCTTTGTTCCACTGAAATCACATGTAGTCATGACACCACGGTATCATTTGGTTCTCACCAGTCTTGCTAACAGTGCAGGAAGGAGACGATAATCACTGATCAAGGCCAAACAGCTGGCCACCCACAGCCACTGTACACTCAGCAGCAATATGACTGATTGCTCATCACTTGGACGGGACACACTATCGATATCGACCAACACACGGCGACAGGAAGTAGATGAAATTCAGCGACTCACACACACATAGGTGATCAGACAGCCAGAGAGGCAAAGAGAGGGGCTTTAAATGCCCCATCATCATGGTTCCAAGACCTGGATGGAAAAAGGAATGGGGAATCAGTGCAGAGACGCTATGAATGGTGGAGGTGGAAGTAGCGGTAGGGGAGAGGCAGGGGGTGACTGAGGAGAGGGTGAGAGGGGAAAAAATGGACACGGGTGTTTGCAGATGAATCAAACAGCAGGAGAATGTGAAGCCAAGCAGGGGGTAAATAAGAGACAATGGAAAGGCGTTCCGAGCTCTCCAGCCATGTGTGGAATTCACAGTCGTGTAGAAAGTTGTGAGTAAAATCTCAGAGGAATACTCTTTCCCACCACGGTGGAAACAGGATCTCTGCCAGGGTTTTTTCTTAAGTCTCTGGTGGAAGCCCAATGTGTTACTTTGGCATCAAAGTGGAAAAAAAAAGAACTGAGACAAACAGCTCAGTAAATGTACCTCTCATGACATAACTTTGATAGATCTGGTGATGATAATGATGGACTGAATACTGATTGATTGCTGCTATGGTTTGAATACATAAAAACAATATTAATCCATAACATGGGCTGTGTATTATGCACTAGATTTGTTGCACTATAGACACATGATTTTGCATTGTTTAGAATATGATTATACTTCTATGGTAGTTATATTTAAAATTTTAATTAAATCAAATTTAATTTTTGTTTTATTTGAATGCTCATTCATTTATTGGTGGGAGTTGCGATATCATGTCAGAAGATAAGTACTGAAGAAGAAGGAATACAAAGTGTGCCAAAAGCATAAATTGATAGATTCAGCTTTCCATCCCACCATTAAAGACTGAGGGATAAAATAGCAACTCAGCAATACTGAGGTGAGTAACAGTTCAACCAGGCTCCCAAAATCCTAGACAACCTACATTTTACAGGTTTTGTGCTTGCATCAGTGTGAATTGGCTGGCATAATGAGGCAGCCCATGAGGACCCTCCCAGACTCACCATGCCCGTTTGTGCCATCTCTATGTCTTAAATGATTAATTGTGTTGACATTACAAAGAGTAAGACACAGAGACACACACAAACACATTCTGCCTCTCCTGTCTTTGGTGGGATGTTTTTCACTCCACGCTCTGCTGTGGGCATTCGGTATAAACAAGTCTACCTTTAGACTGGGTCTGAGACCAAATGTTTGTGGGAAGCGAGCTCGGAGACAGGTAGCAGCAATGGCCATCCACAACAACTACAATCAGGTGAGAAAAGAGGAGAGGGGGGCTTAATTTCTAAAGACTGGCAGTTTTCACTCATAGGGGATGAGTGGTCAAGCGTAAATATGATGCCTCACATGTCCATCACGGGATACTTCATAACCAGAGTGGAAACTGTCCGAATGCCTTCAAACAAGGCTCGTCCCTAAATTCCCACCTTTCAGAAGGCTGACTTTTCAAAAAATCGAGCTCTCTCATTTTTAGTAATGTACTAAAATAAGCTTATCATATTACATGTGGTCCTCTATCCATGGTGGGCAAATGGCAGCATTCCAGAATCTTGCTGTTTACTTTTCAAAAGTGTGAAAAACCACCAAAATGAATGTAACAAAATATGGTACATGATCTGGCAGCGCGGCTATGTAATCATTAAGTGTCGTTCATGAGATGTGTTAGCACAATCTGCACAAAGCAGGTGGTAGCAAAATAACACACACACCATGTTACAATATTGCTGTCAATGGCGAGAGAACATGACTGGCAGTTTGACTTGGAGATGAGAATGCACTGTGCATTCTCATCTCCATCTCCTCATCTTTATTTTAAACAGCGCTGAAATGTGAAGTGGCTCACACAGTGAGAAGCTGACTGTGTGTGAATACGGGCACACATGGGTGCAAATACCAAACACGCATTTGCCGTCAGTCTCCCGATCAGAATTCAACCCCACACTAAAACATGCCATGGCTCTGGAGGTGTCAGTCCCTTTCTTTAAGACCACCTGCTCCTTTGTTGCACCAGCTGGGCACCAGAGTTGCAGCTAAATTGCACACAGTGTCAGGCCATCTTTATTTAACATTTCATGTCTTAAGATTTCCATTTGTCCCATTGTAATGTTTTTCTCCTCTGTCCACAGTGAGGACAAAGAGTTTTCAGTTCACAGTTGATGGATGAAGTGAAATGCTTATGTCAGTCTCTGTTGTCCTATTTGACAAAGAGATCAGTCTTGAATGCGAAAAATGTCACTTTCGCCACTATCTGTTTGTGTTTCAAGCGCCGCTCGTAGCAGTGTTACCTCCACACATTTTTCACAACATATGGGCCTCTAAATGGTCTTCTCCTTGAATAGAGCCATGTGAAAAAGATGATGGCTAGTTAGGGAGCAAATCCTTTCAGGTTCTGCGGAAATGTTTTGAGCACCTTTGATAGTAGCTCAGCTGAAATCAGTTCAAATAACTTTGCCATCACTTGGCAAAGAATCACCTGCAAAATGAATGAATGACATCATGCACACTCCCACTGCATTCATGCAGCATATGGGCACCTGGGCCCTCAGCCATATGAAAATGTGCTCATCTAGAATATTGAGCCAATGACAACATCTTCTCCATGTAAATGTTACACTTTATATGTACACTATAAGATCACATTTCTGTTTTATGCAACAGAAAGTGAATAGAGGAACAAACAGACAATTTATTAGATTATTCAAAAAGGACATGTCTACTAACAAGGTGGATGAAATGGCAACTTGTGAGCTGATAAACTTCGTAATCAGGCTATCATACATTTGGAGGAATAAATTAAGGCTGCAATTGTTTATTAGAAAGTAGTGACATCATAAAATTAGGATCAACCATGCAAAACAATGAAATAAATAACTTCAGTGACTAAAATATTGAAAACATATTTAGAGAGAATATTCCCTGTAGGTTGTCATCCAATCAAAATACCACAGGAGGCCTTATTTAGAGGCAAAAGTGCAGCAGCTGTCAGCCTCCAAGACAACCGTGACAACTGCCTGTTCAACCACAGTGACAAGGACCTGCAGCTTATATCAGTGCTGCTACCAACACAAACTATTACCATCCAGCACTCAACTCTTTATGTAGTATTTATTTATATATATATTACAGATAAGACTTTTATTTTTCTAATGTTATAAATATAACATCACAACCTAAGGATACCTACCAACCTAAGAATAGTGACAGGAATTTGTGATTTGTCACATGTGCAAGCGAACTTTCAGGGAGATTTCAGCTTGGACAAGTCTCATATTTGTCTGTGTCTACATACGCTAACACAAGCTTATTTTCTGTTGTAAAAGATGTTAACTGAGCTCTCCTTCTTTTCATCATCATTATTATATCCTACTAAGTATTCCCTCTGGTTGCTGACTTTAACGGCAGTTTCTCCCCCAGGAGGACAGGCAGAGTAAAGAACCTGCGTGTCTCTGGGGTTTTCTGTCACTGTAGGACTGTAATTACTTCAGGTCAAACGTGACAACATCATTATGTGGCCTTCCAATAATAGCCTTTCAGAGAAAGATACACTGAAAATCCCACCACCAAACACGTGGGGATTGGGGAATATGGTAATTGCCAGAGACCTACTAATACGATTTTACAAAAATATTTAGTCTGCAAAGTCATTATATGGTGATTTCTATAATCCTGTTATTCTGTAACTATTGTGATTTGATGTAATGACATATTTTGTTGGCTCTTTATTTTCTTAATTAAATCTATTATTATTACTATTAGAAAATCTTGCTTAGAAATGTTAACTGGCATATTTTTGTTCCACAACACAGGGCAGTACAGGTATCTAACTGTTTGGATGATATTCACTCAACTTAAGTTTGCAAAAAATGGCAATGAAAATTGCACATGCTGCAAATCTAGGGCATAAACCTGCACAACCAATCAAAAACACGGCATATCAAATAAAGGATCATTATTCTTGCAGACTATAGCTATGATCCTGAACTTTCATACTCAAAGCCTATACTGTAGACCATAGACCACAGAGTTTCCCCTAGAAAATGTTGTAGACCCGGTCGTTATAAGGGTGGGGCACGTGTGCAAAATTTTTGGTTATAATGTCTTGCACGATGTAACATTTTTGGTTATTAGTTATTTCCATGTAAAACGACTTAAAACAAAGCAATCACAAAGAGAGCACTTCAATTTACTTGGCTTGGACAAAAAAATCCTCCATGGCATCGTGATATGGACCTACGTCAATGATACTGGAGCTAACACAATGTGTAGTTTTGCCCGATATACTGTATATGTGTGATTTGTCATACAGCCCTAATGCTGACCTCTCTGCTCATGGTCCAACTATAAAACATGCTGCAGCAAGATTTACCCTCGTGCAAGAGGAGAGAGAAGTTCTAATTTTGAAGCTGGTTGTTACACCCGTTTTAAACTGACATCTCAGCAACATTGCTGCGTGCCTGCTACAACTGGCCGTTCCCTCAAACTGTGCATCTTGAATAAATAGCTTTTTGGATACGTATAACTCAGTGTGTGGACTGGCAGCCTTTGATCTCTTTTCGTAACAGTGTGGGACTCCATTCTGAAGCTTCCATCATCACCACACCCTCCCATACCACTGTTCTTATTACTGAAAATGTTCCATCACCAGTGGTATTGGTCAAATCTCTTGGGAGCCTCCATGATCTCATAGGAAGATACTGTATGGACCACTCAACACCCACACACTAAAAATAGCCACCGGAGCGGGAGCAGCATGTTAATATATTGGAGATAGACAGCTTCTCCACAGCCGGTTTTGTCTCTGTAGCATTACAAAACTTATGGATGTGCATTCCATCTATATGCTGCTGTTACTAACCCCTCTTCAGATTAGCTTGCCTAGACACCAGAAATGCAGAGATATTGCTATAAAAATATCCCTTGCATTTTGTTTCAACACCATTAAATTAAACTTTGCAGTTTTGTATACAGATCTTGTAACAGTCAATTAACAGCATTTGCAACACATCTCAGGCGCCTACAAAGCCATGGTTCTAAATACCCGACCAATAGTTTTGATCACTGAAAAAAAAAACTAATTTAAAAAGACACATTTGAACTTTGGAAATTTGAAGTTTACACCAATTTATGCAAAAAATAGGGATAAATAATTGTTTTGAATAAATTATTTCTTTTAATTTTTCACTCTCATGTACACATTTTCATTTTGTATTGGAGGCCTTATTTTTTCAGTTGCAGTAATGTTCTCAGCTTTTTTTATTTTAGTTTCAAGACTTTTGGCCCTGATTTGACAAGGTGGGTGCGTGTCATCATGATCGACAGCATCACATTGCCTTCAGGAAGCGTGGGTACCAAGAGAACTATGATGACTGTATGATGCACTGCCAGGTCTCTCCGAGGCTCAGGATACACGAACACACTCAGGTCTCACTCATACAGAATATGCATTTCCTGTCTATTTCTCTCCTTCTCTCATTAATATAAGCAGCTCGTATCAGGCAAGGCACTGTGGCTGGAGTATTTGCTTGAAGTGCTTCATTGAAATGACTGAAAAGTGTTATTTGTGCACATAATGCTGAAGTAACGCAGATGTCCACCAGATGCAGTATTGAAAAAAATTGCAAGACCAGAATGAACTTTTGTTAAGTCATCACTGCAGGTACAAATTAGCAAATAAGCAGCAACCTTAAGTGTGTGCAAAAACAAGCTGCAAATGTATTATCAGCAGCCAGCAAGCTGATTCAGAAACATGCAAAAGCAAATGAAAGCAAGAATGAAATGTACGTCCATACACAGCAGAGGATGGGAGGACGGAGGGCAGTTGATTCGGCTTAAGTGGTGAATAGTCCAGCAGCGAACAACAACAAAAAACTCTACTTTTACTAAGTCTTGTATATTTATTCAAC
This sequence comes from Brotula barbata, assembly GCA_900303265.1. Taxonomy (NCBI): domain Eukaryota; kingdom Metazoa; phylum Chordata; class Actinopteri; order Ophidiiformes; family Ophidiidae; genus Brotula; species Brotula barbata. The sequence goes on from OMNV01023945.1 coordinate 11,258, forward strand.
ATTGCAAATAACTGTGTGGCTGAAAACGTCCAATGAAGATGTTGGGCCTGCATGAGCAGTCACACTGCGGTGAGCACACACAGTCCACGCACAAACTTCTACCAAGCCAGCAAACATCACCTTGAGTTAACAGATATTGCTAACAGCCACTGCTTCTCTGCATAAGATGCACTTCAATCACATATCAAGCAACTATGCCCACTAGTGAGCTAAGCTGGTTAACAGAAATGTCTAGTAGACAGCTTTCACCTTTTTAGTTGTTATCTTGAGTCCTGATACTGCATCCTCCACTACTGGGGCATACACACTCTACACACTGGCAGCCACCATGAGACCATGACTCCATGATTACAAAAGAAGTCATCAAATGCCTAGAAGGAGTTTTTGCGTGGAGCCTGGCACTCTGCTAACAGAAAGAATGAAGATAATAAAGAGAAAAAAAGTCGTCAAGTAGCAGTCTTGAATGACTAAAACTCTAAATTAGTGTGCTAAAAAGTGTATCTGTGTGTGTGAATGTGAGTGTGCAAATGACTAAGTCAGTATGTTCAAAATCAAATAATTAGCAGTAATTTAGTATAGAACTGATTAGGCATACTTATTAGCAAATTGTTATTTTTATCTTAATATTGCTTTTCCACATTTTAGGTGTTGAAGAACATCCTAGTTGTGTTGTGAAGGAATTTAATTGATATAAAAAAACAGTGATTGCAAATTAGATTGTTACATTTTTAATTAATTTCATTATCTGCTCGTCAACCAGGTAGCTGCCAACATTCATTTCATTAGGCGCACATTTTCAGGAAGACTAGATTAAAATACAGAAACTGTGGAAGAATTAAATGAAATTACATGGAATCTGGGGGAAACAAAAGCAATAAAACTTCATTTGGGGAAAATGAGGTTTTATTAAGCAATTCATAGAGCACTACATCTCGCTAATAACATGCGATTAACTAAGGAACATTGATACGACTGGGTGTCCGGCAAATGGATGATTAATGGCGTGGTTAATCGTTCTGTTAGCCACATGTCATCAGATAGGATGGGATACGTCCATGCATTCACAGACTGATCTAATACGGAGGCGCCAGGGTGGGCAGGGAATGCCCAGAGGTGAGATTTGCTTCCAGTAAATGCATTTTATCCCTTTATCTAATGTATTCAGCGTTTCTCAAAACTTGGCCACGTGGGCTGCTGAACAGCATTTTTTTTCACATTACAAATCAAGATTTAAATCATAATCGCCACAAGACCATTGTCTTTTGATCTGGTTTATTCACGACATATGCTTTGTGATTGTTGACCTGTCTCTTTATGTTCTAACCTATAATGACATGTTTTCCTCTTAAATCTCTCAACTTGACAGAGTTAGTATGTATTATTATTTCTCCTCCACAGAAAACAAGATCTCTAGAGAATGCTAAAGCATGACCAGCTCATAAAATGTCTCAGCCATACTTACATATGGCCATCTGTCTCTGTTATGTGTTCACTCACACACACACACACAAACGCACGCAGGTACACATATAGGAGAAAGAGGGGGTTGAAGAGGAAGTAAGCAATTCTAATGTACTCTAATCTTCTGCCCTGCAATTTTCGGTAGGTACAGTGGTTGTCGTGTAGTTGTGTATCTGTAGGTGTGATGTAAGCAGTTCATATTGGAGGGCCCTTGAACACAAAAGCGTGGTAAAATGGTCTCCTAGCAACCATGGCCTTCGCAATTCTGTGACCCTTGGATGCTGCACATGTGTTGTGCGTCTCGTAACTGTATACCAGCTTCCCTCTCCACAACACCCCACATCCACAAACACACACACACACACGCACACAGGCATTTGTCACCCATGGATGAACGTGAAATTATCTAATAGCAGGTCTATTACAATGGCAGCCTGTAAATGCAGGCTGTTAGCAGAGGCTGCATTCAAAACAAGCACGGAGTGGAGTACAGTCCTCAGTTCATTTTATTAGTCCGACAGTGAACAATGCCCGCTATGCTCACGCACTGCTAAATAATTGCGCTAAGAGGCCTGAAAATGCAAATCTCTGTCGTTTTTCTCGGGAGTGCTGTTTGTATGGGGGGAGCATGTAATTGAAACCAACTCAAGGAAAAGGCCGGTAAAACACAGGGGATTATGGGCATACGGAGATGGATAGTGACACCTGCCTTGCACTTCCTCGTGCTTGGAAAGCCTGCTGGTCTGCCAGTTTGTACTGAAGCTCATACAGACATTCCTGTGTTCAAATTCCAGAGATGTATCTGTGTCAAGTGTCTGTGCTCTGTGGAAGCTTTAGTGCGGCTACTTTATTGATGAAAGTAAGCAGTCCAAGCACAGACACCCTAAGGAGATATAATAAAACAAAAAGCGAGAGGATCACTTCTCAGAGCGCATACCTCTGCCAAGTCTCAACACCTCTCCAGTTAGACTCCATCTCTCAGTGATGACATTTAACATCAATGATCTGCTGTGGAAGTACGCTGAGGCTGTGATAGCTCAGCTTAGCATGTTAGCTGTTGGACTATGACTTAAGGTACAAAACAACAAAACCCAAAAGTGGTTATTACGCCACTGGCATAGGGCCAACGAAAACCCCAATGGATTCTTCCCTGGATCACGTCCAACCAATCTACAAGGTTTCATTTAAATCTGTCAATATCCTTTTGAAACATCCTGCGAACAGACAGACAGACAAATCATCCAACGCAGGCAAACATAAACTCCTTGGTAATTGATGTGCATCACTTCCTTTAATGCACAACTCCGTACATACCCTTATTGATTCACATAGGGAAACTACAACCAAGGATCAATATTGGCTATCAGTGTGATGTCTACAGTTCTTTCACAATGTGACTATTAATGAGTAAACCGTAATTTATGTAATAATGGTATGTGTGAGTTAATTGAACCCCAACAGGGAAATTGATTTTTGTCTGACATCACTGTGAATGGAGGTTAGAGGAACCGTCCAAACACAGTCAGGCTGCTGTCCTACACGCATTAGCTTACTATTCGTTCAGAGTTGTGAGATAATTCATAAATGCAATGTCATCAGTATAATCCACATGCACAGGTCAGCTCTCCTTAAAACAACCAAGGTGATAGCAAGAGAAAGGCCTTGCATTTCTAATAGCATTTGTTGAAATTGTTGTGAAACTTCATGGGAGTTAAGGGCATTTACCATCTCATGCATATGAACTAGGAGTGTGACCTTGTATACGTTTAAGTAACTTTTTTGGGAAGGCAAATTTGGAATAGGCATCATAACTTGGAATTCTGCCTGACAGATCGGGTCACATATGCTCAAGTTTCACCTGAACAAAAGTAAGGAGAGGATGCTAAGCTACTATGAAGACGATATCTTCAGAAAAGAATCAACACCAATACATTGAAATGCAATCTGTCATGCAGGCGTGGTACAGCCTTGTCGCCAGTCCTCATCTTGAGACAGACAACTCAGACACACTCCCATTCACACCTATGGGCAATTAAGATATTCCAATTCATCTAAGCTGCATGTCTTGTGGTAATTTGAATTCAGATTCATGGCCACATTCACTGTCTGGTCTCAGCTGCTCTCAGTCTTGGCTGTTATGGTCTCTGTCTTGAGTCCGACTCTGCTCTTTGGGACTCAGTCCAAAAAGACACAAACACAGACACACACCAGTACGATGAATCCTGGCAGACTGCAACAGAATGCAACTTTTTCCAATTTTCACCACCAAGACCACTTCTATGAACAGAGCCATAATGTCAGCTCTGGCGCAATGTGAAGATATTGGATGAAAAAAAAAAAGTACAATTCAACAACCTGATCATATTGGATTTTGAAAACTTTACCCGGACAACTTCATATTTTGCCAGTTTCCAAAGCATTACATCAGTATAAAACTGCACTGTCTGATGTGCCAGGAAGAGATGCCTGAGAAACCTGTTAATATTTGTCAAATACGGACACTCAGAACGTTCCTATAGTTCTAGCAAATACAGCATTTTCCTTGATTCAGCAACACATACACTGATGAACACACAGCCTGCACACATTAATCGGGTGCTAGTTTTAATCACCACAGTATTGACTGTTAGGGTTCGATTTGAAATGGCTTTGTACAGCCTGAACAGAAAATAGCAACATCGTGTCTGTCTGTGTGTACAATCCCTACAACTATGTGCAGACTGACTGACAGACAGACAGACAGACAGACAGACAGACAGACAGGCAGACAGACAGACAGACAGACAGCTAAATATGAAAACACTGTGCCTGGGTTGTTACTGATTGGGGTGATGGCATAGAACGGTGGTTTCTTTGAACAAATCAAAGTGGTCCACTCAGGCTTGCTTTCTCGCTCTGCCGCCTTTCCAACCCCCTCCAACAAGAACAATGCCTGATGGGGGCATTTCACTTCTACCAGCTGTCAGCATCCTAAAAGCGTGGGTGGGT
>OMNV01023952.1:12978-33728 GCA_900303265.1 Brotula barbata
TGTGTCTGAGGGGGGTGTGAGGACTGCTACTGTATGTGGTGGCACTGGGGGTGCAGTGCTGAACCTGTTCAACAGCTTGATGGCCTCGTCTGCTCTGCCCCCCTTGCTGGCGGTCTTTCAGGTTGAAGCCTGTAATCTGCTTCATGCCTCTCCACACGTCCCTGCTGTTGTTCTGCTGTAGTTTATTCTCCAGCTTCTGTTGATATGACTCCTTGCACACCTTGTTTCCCCTTGAGCCCTCGCTGTAACCTCTTCAGTTCCTCCTTGTCCCCAGACCTGAAAGTTTACTTCTTCTTGTTGAGCAGCTCCTTCAGGTCGCTGGTGATCCAAGGCTTAATGTTGGGGAAACAGTGTACAGTTTTGGTTGGAACGGTGGTTTCCTCACAGACGTTGATGTAGTCCGTGATGTTATTTATGTCACCCCCATGTGGTTCACAGAGCACATCCCAATCTGTTGTTTCAAATCAGTCCTGCAGGGCCTCACCGGCTTCCTGAGTCCACCTCCTCACAACTCTAATGGAAGCAGGGACATACTGAGGTGTTAACAAAACAGGGTTGTGATCTGATCTCGCAAGTGGGGGTAGGGCAGAAGCACTGTATGCATCTTTGGTGTTTGCATATAGAAGGTCCAATGTTCTATTTTCCCACGTAGTGCAGTCAACAAACTGATGGAAAGTAGTGAGAATGGAGTCTAAATTAACGTGATTTATCATGCGACTGATCTGAATGGCTTCTTAGTGCTCTTGATAAGATGCAAGATGTTGTTAGGTATGGAAATCTGACCAGCAACTTTTTCCTCTTTTTTTTAAAAATCAATCCAATCTGGTTATCATCTCAAACTTTTGTGTATTCACAAATAATTCTCAAGAGTCCATGTTGTCAAGATTTATTTTGGCTTTTTTTTTCGTGACGTGGCAACAACAGCAGCAGCACCAAGCAGGTGATTTGTTGGACCAGCATTCACGCTGTTATGTAGAAAAAAAACAATAAGGGGGAGCTACCAGAGAACAACCAACAGACCATTGTCTTTGAACGAGAAGAAACAAACAATGAAATACTGCATGACAGTAACCCATAGCATCTAGATTCAACATATTGTACAAGTAAGCTGAGCAAAACCTCTGCAGTTCTGTGCTGCGTTTCCTTTTGAACTAAACACATAACAATCTAGCAGTCATATGTTGTTGGTAGAGAAAAAAGCACAATGCATCTTATACAATAGTCCTTTCCTTTATAGGCGCTACTTTATCTATTCCTTGTTAGACATACATTTTCATACATCTTGTGTGACAAGTTTTTGCCAGCACAATCACTTTGCTTACAATTGACAAGATCAGACATTCTTGATGAGGTGTGCTTAGGTACTGAATAAAATAACCTTGGAAAAAAGCCTATCAAAGCAACACAGAGAAAGCAGTTTCCATCCCACACCAGCAACTTTTATGCCATTACTAGTCCAGTCAATATTAACATTATGCAATATTTTTGTATTTGTCAAAGAAACTGAGAAATGACATGCCGACGAGGCTGAGCGATTTGTTAGGAATACTCTTGGCTGTGTCTTTAATAACAATCTCAGAAGAACAACAGAATCAGGGCGAGTAGCAGGGCAAAAAGATGAACGGTACGGGTGGCAACTCCTACAGTTAGTCAATGTCCATTTCAGGGAGCTTTTTCTCTGCCGTTTCCTGTTCTGTGCCTGCAGACTTGGTCTTTTCTGGGTTACACGGCTGTCCCTCTGTTTGTCCTTGACCGTTGACCGGCCCGTTTTCAGTCTTCTCCTCCTTTGGGGGCTCCACCTTGGGCTTAGGTTTAGGCTTGGACACCACAGGATTACAGGACGCATAAAGCTCCTGGAGAAGGAATAAGAACTCATGATGAGAGGCAGGGTTAAAAATGCCACTTGAAGGCTGAAATATCAAGTTGTATGCATTCAATACAGACATGAACATCAGTTTCATCTAATTGAAATCAGATATACCGCACATATGACTTTGCTGTCACTTTACATAACAGGACAATGCAAGATGTTCTCTCAATCTCAACCATCCCGTCTTTCATCTGCCAAGAACCCAGACACGTCGGAGCCTTCTGCCAGCTAGGATACCAGTTTAACTATGTGTGTATGTGTGTGTGTGTGTGTGTGTGTGTGTGTCCGTGTGTACCTTGGATTTAGCCTGGATCTCAGTCACTTTGACCACAGGTTCCTGAGTAAGATCCTGCTTGCTCTGCTGGTTCATCTTGCTGTTCATCCAGACCATTGCATCATTCACCTGTTTGTCCACCCGGGTCACCTCCAGCTCATCCAGGTGATCATACTGCTCATCCTGTTTAGAGAAACTGAGGTTACCAGTGGAAGACACATGGCTTTTGTTCACCTTTTCCATAACTGTTCCTCAAATCATTCTGAGCGGTGTACTTGTTTCATTAAAATAACAATGAAGGGTTACAACGAAGAGGATATACAGACAATTTTACACTTTTAGACCTGAAGGTATACCGGAGTAAAAACTAAACAAACCCATTATTTATTTACATTTAATACAATTATTAAAAGTCATCAAGCGTGTAGTATTAAACAATTAAAATCTAAACTATCGCTTTGCTATCTGACCAAATTAACACAAAGTAGCTCACTGTGCCAGCTTACCTTTGTCTTAAACGCTTCAACAATCTTCATGTACATCTGAATCTGTCTGCCCAGTTCCTCAAATGCTTTTGGCCTCTCCTCAGCTTCCATGAATCTCTCATAAATAGGCTGTCCAAATTTCTGTTGGGTGTGGCATTATGTTTAGCCATTCAGTTGTAAGAGGAAAACGGAAAAGATGCTCCAGAATTTTCACCAGTTAAAAGGAGTTTCATTGAAAAATGTGTAAAATGACAACAATTTAGTAAATCCTCAAATCATACAGCAGAGTAAACTCTTACCTTTAGTTCTGCCAGTTTATCAATGTAAACTTGTTTTTGTTGGTCCTCTCCGTCTTCATATAGCCAGTTCTCTGTGTCCTCCAATTTTAATGAGAAGGTGTCTCTGTCCTACAAGTAAAATAGTCAAAACATAAATAAAAATCAGATAATAAGTATCTGACATTCAAGTTTAAATCCAAAAGAGCTAAATACGTATTATGAAATATTTATTCTGCATTCAAAAAATGTGCAACATCAGGATTTAGCGATTACCAATCCTTATACTATTCTTAAACTGATTATATAAAGCAATAACAAGGCAAAATATAGCCTCTCCAGGCCTGACCCATAAAGGATTAGAGTTCAAACCTAGACTTACAGCTTCGCTGACAAACTTCTCCAGCACACCATGCAGTTTGTCCCTCATGTCATACACATACTCCTCTACGTTGTTCTTTGCATCGTTCCTCTCCTTCTCCAGTTTGTCCTGCATGATCATTTTTCCCTGTAAGAGACGCAAGGAAGGATTTCTGCAAAAATTATTGAATTTCACAGCCATGTGGGACAGCAAAGATGCATTGTGAGTGAGGGAAGCAATTCAGCCAATTTATTAGTTATAAATATTCAATTCAGCCACGGCTGGACTATAAGGCAGAGGGGTTTACAAGTAATATACAATTAAATGATAAAGAATGTACATATTATTCCTACTTTCAATAAAAACAACAACAAATTAAGCCAGGACCACTCTTCTTCACAAATACATTGCATAGAGAAATACTGTGTGTGCAAGTTAGACATTCCTAGTGATTTCTAGACCATTACCTCATTCTCCACAAACATATTTAGCATATCACTGGACAGCTGCCAGTGCAAATTGTTCTCTATGGGCAGCTCCACAGTCTTCGTTTTCACTTTGGGCTTCTTTGGCTGCGGAGGCTGGTCCTTCTTCTCCTGCTTGGGATCCTCTGTCGATGTCTGAGGAGGGGAAAAGAACAGCGTTTCAAACTGTGCACGTAATGTCGTGATGAAGTAATCATATATCACGAATGATGGCAAACGACTGAATGTTTAGATATTTTTCCGGTGTTCTCTGTAGGTTTTGACTGCCAATTTCCCTTTCTCTCGCAGTTCTTGCCACTGGTTGGCTCCCATTGTCTACCATAGGGTGCAGACAACCATGCACTACTTCCGTGACCCTGATGTCACCACCCAACTCTTCACACCTTCGGTAGTTAAATTGCCTATGGAGGTTAAGCTGATTCAGGTACACAGCTCCTCACAAGTTTAAGTGCTATCGCTGGCCTAGAAAATGGCACTTAAAGGCATTTTGCAGCTGATTGGATGGAAAAGTTTTTATTAAAAGCTTTTATTGTTTTTTGGATATGCAATAAAATCAGTCTGAAACTGACTGTCGGTCTGAAAAGGTAAAAATGGTTCTTACTCTCTTCAAATACTTATGGTAGCTGGTGTTTAGACTGGGCAATATGGTGGCTTGATAGGCACTACTCTTGTCTCCAACTGTTGTTCGGTTCCTGGGTTGACTCTGCTCCTTTCTGTGTGGTTTTGCAAACGCTCAATATGTTTACATAGGTTTCCTCCCACCCTCAAAGACATGTAGCCTATGTGAACTGATCTAAATCTAAATTGACACTGGTGTGACACTTATGTCCAACCTGAGCTATCCAATCTCAAGTGATCAACTCTACATACAGTATGTCTGTCCATACCTGGTACGATAATGTGTCTCCAGGAGCATGTCCTGTGATCGGATCTCACTTCCGCGCTCTATATGCAAATAAACACGATGCTTCTGAAGGCAGTCTTGAGGTGTTTAAATTTACGTTGGTACTGAGGACACGTGTGGCTGTAACCATTCACCTCCATCTTTTCAGAAGTGTCCTCACATATCTCTTGGTTGTGACCTGAACCATCAATTTTCTGTTGTAATCAGCATCTACTAAGCTCCATGTCTGTGGAGCGGTCAAACACTGAAGAGATCACGGCCATAAAGACAGCAATACGCAACACAAACTTCCACACTGCTGAAATGAAACAAGTGCACATTAATGAGGTAAATAAAATAAATAACCGCATTATGCTGAGTATCTCTCCTGTTTCACCTCCCACGCACGGCGAGTAAACCACCAATAACTGTAATTTAATCCAAATTGCAAGCAACACAACGCGGCTCCTTATGACGCTGTTGATGCACTTAGCATGCAAATGAGTACACACTTCTGCTTTACGCAGTACACGTCAGATGAGTAGGCAGTCCTTCAATGCATCCCAATAAGGCATTGCGTTCAGACACACACAAGTATCCAATCTCATGTGTCCCAGACCACCTCTGAATGTGGTCTGAGCTATGCAATCTCAGGACACATTGAGTTGTGCGTTTAGACTTGTACTAATCCGAGATCAGATTGCCCAGATAGGAATTTAATGCCAAGTCTGAACAGCCCATGGGTTATGTCTGTAGGCGTGACCGAGTTTGTCTGTCTACCCTGACTATTCTGCTTTTCGCCTAATGATCACTGTGTTAAGACTTCAGCAACCTACAACCCTGACATGGATGAGGGGGTGTAGATGATGGATGGTGGTGTTAAAAGTTGTACTTGGACCTTTAACGAAAGAACATTGGCAATGCGTCGCGACAACATTAGACAACACAGGTTTTCCAGTAAAAATGAATAGGCCACATGTCTCCTCTAATGTCTGAATAAAAAGATTCACATCCCTTTATGTAATGTTTGTCGTCTGGTGCGAAACAGAACAGAAATGTGCGTCACATACCTCCATCTCCTCTGTCTCCAATTTCTTGTCTCCGTTGTCATTGCCTTGAAGCTTTTGATCCTCCTGGTCAACTTGCATTTTATTCTGATAGGAGGGAGCAACACATTTTTGTTAGTATTCAAATCTTTCTCAGAGTTCAGACATTTTCAGCACAAGCCACGGTGGACACAAAATTACCATGTTTATTTGTCTGAGTTGGTTGGCTGTTTATTATCAGAGGTGAGATTTGTTTTTAGACTTGAATTTCATCTTTTTCCACACTGAAAAACTCCACAGACTATCTCATCCTGGGAATATTAGGCAACTTGCCAAATACACTCCAATGCAGCACACAGCCTCATAAATAATAATAGTATCACTTTAACCTTCATGAGGTTGCATTTATAGCATAGCTCACATTCTATTTTAGAGTCTATTTTTGAACGACTGAAATGAATTTCACAGATTTAGTAAGAAGACATTAAACATTACTATGGAGGAAGGACACAATGAATACACAGTCCAAGTGTTGGCTCTGCAGCACAGATGGTAACTAGGTAACCAAAATAACATACCAAAAAACTTACCAATATGCATTAACGAGAAATAAATTCATGACATTTAAGCTGCCATAAACTTGTTCAGGCAAAGCATCTTCATCATAGAATGATGACATGACTACGTGACTATGAAAACAAAGGTGTGGCCAACATCAAACAACAAGCCACGGGTAACCCTCTCTCACTCTCACAGACAGCAGATATATACACACACATAAGCGCATTGTTTGACACACAGACGGTACACACCTCTTCTTCTTTCACTGCCTGGTCCATTTCCATTGGCTCCTCCCCCTCAGCCAGTTTTACAACCTCCACTAGCGAGGCACTGGAAACACTGAAGACCCCGTGAACATTGACCCGTACTTTGACTTTGACTTTTGCACTCTCCCCTGATGCCTGGGGTACCACATTCTGGATTAAGAACTGACCTGCAGGGTGGGATTAAAGGTCTTAATATTGCACTTACATGCTACGACTCAGATGTTATTGAAAGTGAATAAGCCGTACCAATAGTGGGGCTGGGGTACGGCAGCTCTTTGGGGCTGTTGTAATAGGCTTCAAGAGAGAATGGCTCTTTTCGGTAGAAGGTCAACACTTTGGAGAAGGGAGCCCCATGGTTCTTTGGAAAAACCTCGCAATCACTACAAAGAACAGCAAGGGGAAATGTCAATAATATGAAAATACATTTGCAGAGAAAAGACCTGGTAACACGTTTCATTCTTGGTGGGGAGGTAGATACTGTAAATGGAACATGGGAAGGTAAGAATGTATTTGAATATTGATGACCCAAACATTATTCTTGAAACATGGTGTGAGGAAAAACTGTAGTGGCTAACATCCCTGTGAGATTCTTACATTAACTCCAACAAGAGCCTAGGTGCATTTTCTTATTAGGCTGACAGAGCTCGTACCTCAGTCCCTCCTCAGCTGCTGAATTCCATTTTAGGGAGATGGGGTAGGGGACAACGTCTGTAATGGAGAACTCCCTGACTTTGAAGGCTGGTGACAATATAGCACACTAAGGAAAGAGGAGGAAAATGATGCATTTCTTTCAGAATCCAAATCGAATTTCTAATATCACAATAAACTTTAGAAATCGTTACAACGAATGCTGCCAAATGAACAATATTAGATTCTTCATACGCAGACAATGTTTTGTATGCCTGATAAGTGACAAGCACAATAACCAAAACTCAACTAAAACCTGTTAACTTTCTGTCAACTGATCAAATTACTTTGTTTCATTAATAATTTATTTTTCTACAGTTCACGCAAAACAACACAAATTGTTTGAGTAGTCATTCTTCACTTCTCTGAAATAAGTATCCAACACCCCAAAAGTTTTATCCTTTCAGTTTCAAGAGGATAGGAATAAAGAAGACACACAGACATGTGTGTACATGTACATCCTTTTAGTCTGATATCTCAAAACGAGCGCTGTGGCAAGACTTGGACCAAAATCTTGACAGGTGAGTTGTACCTGCAGAGCACAGCCTCTGGCCACCGCCTCATCTGCATTCAGAGTGGTGCTCAGCTCCTTGCCAAAGAATTTGCTGATTCGCTCTTTGATGGCAGGAATTCTGGAGGCCCCGCCGACAATTTCCACTGCATAGATATCTTCCTTCTTCAGCTCTAGATAAAGACAACAGGAAGCAGGAGGAGCTCTGAATACAAGCAATCATAGCTTTGCTTTCAAATGCTATGATAATCAAAATAAGCACATTTAAATGACTGTGATCAACATGTTGAGTGACGGGATGAAACAGCAGACTCAATTATTAAATGTATTTGTATAAAAATTGATTTCCAACACTTGATGAAATATCACAGATGTTTGCATTACAACTCAAGCAAGATTGTTCTAATAATAAGCAGAGGTACTTTGAAATGAGACACAATCAGGCCGGCCGCTTAAGTCTTGAAAATTCTTGAAAGAAGCAGATTTGTACCGGCAACAGATTGAAAAAAAACTTTGAAAGATCTTTGTTTAGTTTTAAGTATATGATATACTTTTAAAATATAATGATATACAAAGGTAACTTCTTAAAGAGTTGCAGGTGTAGGTGTTTTCACTATGGACAAGCAGGAAGCAAGGAGTACGTCTGCTGTCAAGTGGCCTGAGGACAACCATCTCAGCAAAGCACTGGACAGGACATCATCTGTCTGTGCACGTGACTGTGGGGATAGTCCAGCTGCTATTAAAAGTTTTATGTACTCACTGGCTTGTTCCACGACACTGCGTAGGGGACCCTCCACTTTGGCCAACAGCCCTGCACACATCTCTTCAAAATGACCTCTGGGGACACATGGTCATGGATTATTAATATACTCAGACACACATTCAGGAATAAACACACGTGTGTAGAGAGAGGGCTTCACCACAGCCATGATTTCAATACATGCTTTAGTTACAGCCTAAGTGTAGTCGACTGGAAAATAACAATGAACTGAAAAATATTTCTCTCAATAATTAAAACAATTGTTACATTATTGGTAACGTTTCTGAAGCTAATATCTACTTTTGTGACTCAGCATTTGTCCTCCTTGAAATCAAGAGCTACTATCAGAGCTGACTGCATCAAATGGCACCAACCTGTTAAGTTTACCGGAAACGTCAATGTCATTCATAAAGCACTCGATGTTGAGTGGAAGGTCGGACGAGTTTGCGCTCATCAGCTTCTTGAGCTTCTCACACTCTTGGTAGAGCCTCACCAGCGCCCGGGGTTTGGACTTGACATCTAGCTTGTATTTCTTGCCAAACTCCTCACAGAAATAGTTGACCAGGATGTCGTCAAAGTCCTTCCCGCCAAGGTCTGAATCAAAAGCTGTTGCCAGGATCTGATGGTCGAGTATTCAGACAGGGAAAAGTAAAAGGAAATGATCACTCCGCTGGAAACGCTCTCATTGCACTCCTATTTCATTTGTTCAATAATAGGATTATGACATATAATTAGTAAATCAGTTCATCAAAACATTTGATAGAAGTGCAGTCAATGGAGACAATCTTCATTATATGTACTTAAAATATGCTGAGTAAAAAACTGTAAATTACTTTTTTCCATTTTGCCCAAAGAGGTTTAAGGCCTTTAAAAATGACAGGTGAAGGAGCAAACTGCTTAGGACCTACATGGGGTTCCCGTCAGCTATCCTAAGATGAACAAATAAAGCATAACTCACCTTGAGCTTGCCTTTGTTGAAAGCACATGCTGACACCTGATAACCAGAGTGGCCTAGGTCAACAAACACAACTGTCCTGGGCTTTTCCTCGGGAGCTGGCAGGTCCTGCTTGTAGATGCCATATGCCAGAGTCACTGCAAAAAAAAACCCATCATCTGGTATTTGTCTTTAAAAGTGCAATAGCCGACATCATCTGTTTCAATTAACTCCATATCTAACCAACAAGAGTCACGACAAGGCTGAAATGTGTAGTAATCAAATGTAGACCTGGGTTACTTTTTACATTGTATCCTGTGTGAAAATGTTGTTTCTGCACGTACGTAAAAATATTCTGTAGCACCATTGTGAAATATTTACAGAGACAAGAGTATCTTTGTGCACACGTGTAGTGGTTTCCACAACTTTTCACACCCTGATAACATCTACAGCTTTGATATTGCTGGCTATTATATATCAAATAAGGTCTGCCAGGAGACACAGGAACCCAAAGCCAAGAATTAAACATTCAAGATGTCTACAGGCTAAAACATGCCTTCTTTTCCAATGTGAACAATCACTTTGATTGGCTGCTTCACAAGACACCTGGTCAACATTACTATAGTAAGTCTGAGTGCCAAAACCAAACATCTGCAAATGGTAGAATTTGAGGGTTAAAATTAAGCCATCTTTACTCGAACATAACTTCCGACTAAATAGCTCCATCAAATTTTTCTTATATGCTTCTAAGTAGAAATTGTTGGTGTTCCAGGATATATCAAACAAAACTGCACCAAGACATTATTTCACTGCAGTGTTGTAGTTGAATAGCGTGGGGGAAACACCAACTGGTAAGAAGTAGTGAGAATATGATTTTTTTAGTGCTTGTCCTACTCAGTGTACACTGTTTCAAGTACCTGCAGTGGTCTCATTCATGAGCCGTAGACAGTTGAGACCTGCAATCTGAGCTGCATCCACAACAGATCTCCTCTCTGCGTCTGTGAAGTAGCTGGGAATCTGTGTGTGGTGGGGAATGAAATGCTGTTTAATGGACAAAATGAGTCCTGATAACTTCAGACACTAGCAATTTCAAAGTAAGTAAGAAAAATCAAAATAGACTAAAATATTATAGTTGCCTGAGTCGCCATTAACTTCTGTTTTGAGACAGTAACATCTAGGGATGTGGCCATATGGGAAAAAACATGAAAGATGTCCTTTTTTGAACAAGCACTTTAATTGGCATTGAAATGTTGTTATGCTGATGGGATTCATTAAATTTATTTATATCTATCACACAGCACTACTATGCTAGAAATTAGCAGAGGCAACAGTGGGCGGACTTCATCAAGGTAAGCTTTGTTGAGATTCATTGTTGAGGTTGATGGTCGTTGTCGTCATTTCTGTTATTATTAACCTAACACCAGTGTACATTACTTAAATCTCTTGGGGTACACAAGTAGGGATTTAAAAAATGTTCACATGCCTACTAAAATATACAGTTTTGACATTGCCAGCTATTTTATTTCAAATAAGATCTGTCAGGACACATAGATCTCAAAGCCAAGGATTAAATATTCAAAGATATCCAAAGGCTAACATATGCCGTCTTTCAATGTGAACAATCCCTTTGATTGGCTGCGTCACAAGACATCTGGTCAACATTACTGTACTAGTTACTCAGGGTGCCAAAACAAAACATCTCCGAGTGGAACAACTCAATGGCTAAATTTAGCAATCAGCCATGTAATAACAACATGATATTCATCTCCGGGGATGATGTAAACTGTAGATTTAGGCCTAGTTGACGCATGTCTGACTCTGTGAGACCTGTGCCATTGCATAACACATTCTGTTCATTTAACTGAGCACAGCAACAACCAAACATCACACTCTCACCAACCAGGTGCCAGACGGTAACACTTTCAGACATCTGACAAGGCTAGGCGGTGGCACATTTGCTTGCCATGGGCACATTTGTTCCATACGTTTTACTCAAAATGTCCTGCGATAACAGAACATGGCACAAAGTAGATCTATATAGCTGTCCCTTGTAATCAGGTTGTTATTGCATGAAAGTGAAGGACAAATTAAGTAACAAGTTAGAGTGAGTTCTTTTGTCGAGCTTTTTTGAAAAGCCCTATATCACACACAGTGTCTCAAGGGCTGCTCACACCCAGGTAAAAATGGTTCCAATAAAAATCCATATAGAAATTGTATACAATGCAGGAGAATAACATAAAAACAACGCCTGAGACCTGTATCAGTGAGAGAAATTCCAAGTACAATGCCACAAAGATGTGGTCAAAATAACAGGAGAGAGATAGGGAGAGAAAGACGGATTGAAGTGCAAGTGTAGGGGTATCCATATTTGAAACTAAAACTGTCACTGTAATGTCCCATCTTTCTTGGCAAGATACCAAATAAAAAACTTAAAACAAAATTTAAAAAAACAAGGTAAAAGAAACATTACTTTGTATATGTAATACATTGCAACTCTGTGTCTGTAAGAGAACAAATTAGGGTGCTTCATAGATTTGCAGACTGTGCTGAAACCAGCAGAATGGTGAGGCGATGTCTGTCGAAATGCTTACCGAGATGACACAGTCTGCAACTGGTTTCTTCAGTGCACTCTCAGCAGTCTCCTTCAGTTTGGTCAGCAGCATGCCAGTGACCTGTTCGATGCTGAAAATCCTTTCTTCTTCCATGTACATCACCTAGCATTGAGGAGAATTCCAAAAGACTGTTACTTTCAGACATTTGGCTATTCAGATGTCCACATTTTTCACTCGGGTGACAAAAATTCAACAATTGTGCCACTTAATCCATCTGAAGCAAACTTGGTTATTTTCTACTTTTGGTGCTGTGACCTGTAGCCAAGTGGAATGAGTAAAACCAATGAATATAGATGCTTCAATCTACCCAAAGTTGATTCCATTTTTTATGTTTCCAGCCAAATTGTGACAACACTTTGCATTCTGTAGAGCTGCAGTAACAAGCACTTTAACAGGCAACAAGAGGTTTTCTTAGATTTCTGACCAACTCTAATCTGTCCTGTATTTCATCTTCATCATAACCTCCCCAAATGTGTTTGCAGGCATTGGTGATTGCATGGCAAAAATTAATGAAAGGAAACGGAGGAGCAGAGGCAAGGAGGATAGAAGAGTAGTGTGAAGAAGAGATATGTCTTTCAGAGGACAAGAGTGGTGTGAAGCATGACAGACAATATTATGGAATAATCAACTATATATTTTGTATTTTTTTTTTTAGCTGAGAATTCAGATATTTGTGGTTATCTGTCAAATATCTCATTCAGAGGAAGCACCTTAGTATTTTCTGAATGTGCTATTTTTCTTAATTTAATCTTACTTTTATACCAGTGGATCCAGAGGGCATCTGCGCCAGGTCATACACCAAGTTAGTCTTGGCAGACTGGACATACGGATCGGCAAAAGCCCTGCCATGGAATCGCTTGAAGCCCTGCACCGTGTTCTTACAGTTGGTCACCACCTATACGATAGGAGTGAGGAAAAAGAGAAAATAAACAGAAGGAATTTGGAGCACAGACCACTGATTTAATGCAGATAATATTTGAATTTATGTACTAAGGGTGAATCAATTATACCTGGCTCTTTGCAGCAGCTCCTACAGATCGATTTCTTGGTCCAAATGATAGAAATGATCTGAAAAACACCAAAACAGTGTTTAGGGCTCCATATGAAAACCGGAAGAACCAAAGTCCAAATGCCCCTGTGCGCCGTGGAGATGAGGAAACGAAACACAGGCCATCACAACCATACTGTATCCTCTGCATAGTTTGTTTATCCTCGTAAACACTGGTAAATCAATTAGTAATTGGGTCCACTTTAAGTCGAAGAGGATTATTTTAAAAATTTTGGAAAACGTTAATTATCCAAATAAGAAACATTTAATAGCGTAAACCATAAAAGCATAAAAGGCAAAAAATAAGCTGATAGTTTCTAGAATTACGATAAATTCATAAATTTGTATTACAGGAACCCATACATTTTAAAACTATGGCATTTTTTTATTTCCCCTTGAATTCTAATTTATTTTAGGTGTGTTGGGTACATTTTTTCACAGACTTCCCCGGAATGGCACTTCTGGCATCACTTATATCATTCCACTACAATTTCAAATGAAACTCCAGTGTTTAAAACCTGGCTACCCCACAAATGTAAAACAACCACCTGCTACAGCATTAATCCAAGGTTTAATTTAAGACGGCATTGCTAGAAATCTCCGGGTTTGTATTTCATTGCTATCTTGCATATAGTGCACGTAATACAAGAAAATGTAGTAAATACATAGCACATTTCTGATATTTGTTCTATATCAAACAATTGCAACCATTTTTTAATTCAGAATCTTGAAGTGCTTCGTGTGATACCAACTGAACTGGACAGACCACATCACAACAGCTAACAATGTCTACAGTGACAACATCGGCCCTTTTTCCAAAATGAATCATCCAGCAGCTACAGTTGTTTATTAATAAGTTCTGATGAATAAATGAGCAAGAGCACTAATATTTCATTATGGAAATGATCAATGATTTGGTGTTATTTCACTTTAAATCAACCATTTGTCTTAATTTATCTGAAAAGTCTTTAGCTAACCTGTTTTGTCTAAGATAATGACTTGTCAGCGGATGAATTTTTGGACAACCAAGATCTTAAATGATATAATATCTTTTATGCAGAATTAATAATCATATTTTATAAATCCCTTGAAACACAGACTGTCATTAAACCTGTATTGTGGCTGCATTAACATGTGTTTGGCTTCATCTTTGTCCACACAATAAGCACAGTGCTGTGGTCAAACCATGTGTATCCAAATAGATAGTGGTCTCAACATTGCTGTCATTGTTATCCCAGTGAAACACAGATATCAGAGATACAGTCTAGCTGTCAACACGTGATGACAGTTGGTGATGTCAAAGACGGGTCAACAGCATTATAAGTCTTTATGGAAACCGACAGAAGAGTCTATGATTGTTTAAAAGATCAACAAAAATTGAGTATAAAAACAAGTTTTAAATGACAATGTGCAGAGTTATGATTATATCATACATTTGTGAAAAATACTTTCAGTGACCCTTGTTTTTTTTCCAAAGTGAAGGCATTTTATTCTCACTTTAAAATCTCTTAATTCTACATGTGTTGGGTATTATTTTAGACCAATTTAAGCGGAACACATACTTTTGATATCTTTGGAGAATTCTGGCATTTCACTGGAATTTCAAGCAAAACTCCAATTTTTATAAAGATGGAACTGAGTTTCCAGATTTTAAAGTGTACATCTACAAATAGGAGGCATTAATACAAGAGTAACAGGTAATTAATCTCCGTACTTGTATTTACATTAGTAACTGATTGAATATGCCTCATGGCATAATGGTATAATAATTTTTATGATTCACCTCATTTATGATTAAGATAACATAAAAAAAATCCGTGGTAATACCACTTACGTTATTGCGTTATGTACGTTCTTTTTTTTATTTTTTCTGTTGTATATCATTTTATACATATGATTGCCGAAAAATGGATTCATACATGTAGATTTGGTGAGTTTGGAAACTATGGGCTTTTCACCAGAATTCAAAATAGAACTTCAAATTGACCATGAAAATGGAACAGTCTTTGCCAAGTCGTATAACCCAACTGCGCTCTGAAAATTGCTAGAATATTCCAACTAACGATAAAATGATGTCGTCATAGGACAGCCCATAACGGAAGACGCAGGTTTCATAACACGGGGCGCACCACTTGGTCGGAGCTTTCGATTTCACAAGGCTGACGAGAATATGAGAATAGGGAAACACCGCCCGCCCGGTGTGCAGCCTATTGCGCACACTGTACAAGGTAATAAGAACAGAGTTTGGCTAACTAGTTAGCTTCTGGCGGATTTGGTGGCTGTAAGAATGGTGAAGGGAATAATGGAAGTAATACTGAATTATTCCATATTCAATGTAGAACATTACAGTAATTTACAAATATCACACAAACGTGAATATTATTTAATAAACACAGAGAGACGAGCTTTGCTAACGGTAGCTCGTGGATAAAGGACAATTCACGTGCATTATCCTCACGCCGGTGACACACGAACACGCACAGAACATCACCCAGCCACTAAAAACAAATTCAGAGGCTACTATTATCACTCCTGGGGCATAATACTGCTTAATAGTGTTTCACTCACGGTGTGCATCGGTCGCTGTATTCGTTGGCGACAGTCTCGATCCCACCGGCTCTGGCTACAGCCACATAGCAGCTTTGAAATCCCAAGTCAAATCCCACCACTGACATATTCAGATACTAGTGTATCTATCTGCAGCGTGACTTCTAAAAACACAACAAACGTACGGCTACGGCGTTAATGTGATATGATAGTCCACGGTAGCTCTTAAGTCCGGTTCCTTCTATTCATAGTCCTGCACAGTGTACTGTACCCCACCGGTGTGTGTGATCTGTGTGGTGGGAGACGGCAGGCAGCAAGGTAGTCCGCCGAGTTCTCGCGGACTCCGTTGAGATGTATCGCGAGACTACACAGTTCTAGACAGCTCTGGACCTTTCTATGATCATGTGAAGACTGTTCTCCAATAGTCGAGAGCTTTCGTGATAACCGTGCAGTTTTCTTGTAATTTTGACGGTTACTGCGTTATCTAGTGCCTTGGATATTAATGGCTGGTTGATTTAATGACGCGTGGGATTACGTCAGATGACAGGTTTAAAAATAGACCGACGTTGTCATGGCTCAAGCGCTTTTAAGTCGTTGTTGAAAGTTGAAGTCATCATATATTACTTTACAACCTGAACCACTCAAACTCACTGAAATTACCATGTAGAAAAGGCAAGAAGTTTTGAAATGTAAATACACTGATGAATTAATAACAACAACAGATGATAATAATTAGATACATGTAAAGATTTCTAAAATTAAGTATAGCAATCTTTACTTTACACCTCCAAAACCAAGAGATGGTCATTGACTTCAGGAGGATCGAGCAACAGCTACAACCGCTGTACATTAAGGGGGTGGAGGTGGAGCAGGTCAGGACATACAAATACCTGGGGCTGCAGCAGGATGAGAGATTGGACTGGACAGCCAACATGGCTACGCTACAGAGGAAGGGGCAAGGACGGCTCCATTTCCTGAGGAGGCTGGGGTCCTTTAACATCTGTAAAAAGCTGCTGCTGATGTTTAGTCTGTTTTGTCCAGCGTCCTTTTCTATGCGGCTGGACAGACTGGGGAGGAGAGCTAGCTCAGACTCAACTGGAGTCCTTGATGTCAGTAGCAGAGAGCAGGGCCCTGGACAAGGTAATGTCCATCCTGGACAATGTCCACCACTCTCTGCATTTCACCTTGAACCGGCAGAGGAGTTTGTTCAGTGACAGGTTGCTGTCCCTGTCCTGCTCCACTGATAGACTCAGAGAGTCTTTTGTCGCCCAGGCCGTCCAGTAAATTTCTTGCTTTTTGTGAAGGTTTCACTGCCTTTACTTGTTTACTGACAAGGTACATCTATCTATCTATCTATCTATCTATCTATCTATCTATCTATCTATCTATCTATCTATCTATCTATCTATCTATCTATCTATCTATCTATCTATCTATTGGCATTGGTCTGTCTGCCTGTCTGCCTGCCTGCCTGCCTGCTTGCCTGTCTGTCTGTCTGTCTATCTGTGTACATTTGAATGGCTTTCATTCAGAAAAGTCCAAATGATACCAAACATATCAAGATGCACTTTGGGGAAACTTGCATAAAATGATACCCAACACATCCAGAATTAAAAATTAAAAATACCATGTCTTAAAAAGTATAGGTTTCTATAGTGGAACTTTGAAGTTTCTTGTCATAAATCTTGAGATTTTGAATGCCTTCTGAGTGTGATTATACTCAATTTCAATGGATTCCTAATGTGGAAAGGGTAAATTTTCTGAACTGCTTTAACGCCTTAAAGCCCACATCCCCCTGGTGGTCTGTGGAGGTATTGCATGTTTTTCATGACAATGACGACAGTAATGTTTTCTGGTTTACTATGATAGTTATAGTAGAGAGGCAGACAGGAAGAACAGGGGGAATGACATGCAGCAAAGGGTAATGGGCCACAATCAAACCCACACTAAGGTACGGTTTACAAGTGTATCAGCAGGGTGTCCCAATAATCTCATTTTAAAGCCTGACGTTTTATTACTGAAGTTCTGGATGGGCTGTCAGACAGAATTTCCAGATCTTTCTGCAATAAAGTGAAGTGTCTTTTACCTTTTACAACTGTATTCCACTGGTGGGAGACAAAAAATGACATGAGACTGTCCCTGTCCAGAAACACGAATAGCCAGATTGTGTGCAACTCAAGAGGCCCAGAAATCTAACTAATAGGTAAAAAAGAAAAACCTCAGCACCAATCTGCAACCCCCACATCAATCGTGCCCAAGTTGCTTGGGGAGGGTGGTCCATGGGACAAAGTAATTTGAAAACCCTTGCCTTCGATACATTGTCGCTGGCAAAACATTTGCAAGCGAGGACACAAAATTAACAGTTCGTGGTTATTTAATGGATTTGTGGTACATTTGCATTTACTATTCACATTAGTAACCATATTCTAGTATATCTCATAGAAAAGCTTTACATTTGCATAGATTTTTTCAGAAGTTGTGGTAAAAAATCCTTCAAAAACAATTACAGAAAAACTCATTTGTTTACCTGGGTTTAAGGGGCAACAGCGTCCAGAGAAGGAAACTTTGTGGACATCTTGGGGGCAAAACGATTCACATACCGACCTTAGGTTCAACCTCATTCATAATCGGACTGAAACATTGCTTTAAGCTTGTTATGAACCGAAAATGCGAAAGATAAATATTGTGAACTTTTCAAAAAAGAACGTATTTCCTTGTCACTAGGGGGCGCTTGTTTCATAAGGGCCACCGGAAAAACGCAATGATTCGGCACTAACGAAGAAGAAAAAAGTAAACTGCAACATGGCGACTCCCATGCACAGAATAATAGCGAGGAGACAAGCGTGAGTAGCATTTTGGCACAAAAGTCCAGCGTCCTAATAGTTCAACAGACATTTTGGTGTTTGAAACATTAAATCACATCGAGATTATGGGGCTTCGTGTGAAATAAGGGTTGAGGTGTAAGGTCTGGATGAGCTGTAATGACGCTCTCGACGCTGCCTTTCATCCGAAAACAAACACATCTATAGCGTGTTTTTCTATTAGGCTTTATTCACCTGCCCTGCTTCGAATTACGATATTTAAAAGTTTGTACCACTCGGCGGAAGGCAGACTTCTTGTGAGGTTGTGAGGATTTAGTATGAGAGTGTGTGTTTCGTATTCATTGTAACAAACGAAGGCGGTCGGTAAGCGTTGCCCAGAACCAGATCAGTCATATGTTTACCACATGTTCACGGGAACTATTCACGTTATTTATTCCGCGCTCAAAAGAAAAATACAAAACCAGAGTAGTAATAAACAAAGTATAGAAAATCTGCAAAGAGAGACACGAAGGCAAAGGACGTAAAGAATTCCGTGCTGAACTAAATAATACTATAATACTAATGCACATAGAAATTTAACATAATCACAGTCATAACAAAAGCTGAACCTGAAACACTGGGAATGATTTTGGCAATTGAATATAGGCAAACAATTCAGGTTTGTTTAAAGGACGTTGGATGGATGTAATGGGCTTCTTCATAACTAACCCATTAATAACAAAGAAAAGGCATTTGTTCAAATCAAATTTTTTTCTATTGAAGAAAAGAATCTCAAATCCATTATATTAAGCGTGTTAAAGTTAACTAATGGCACTTCTCCATGTTGTGTTTACCTTACATTAGTTTGGCATCATTTTGTAGAAAATTTACCAAGAATGTATAGTAAAATATTTGGTATTTTTGGAAACATTTGGCTTTACACTAGACTTTTAAAAGTAATTTAATGAGGTTAAGAGAAGACACTTTCATCTAGTTAAATATTATCAAATTATTATAAGAAATAATAAAAAAAACATTGAATTATTAAATTTAACAATTAGAATAAATTCTAATAATTTTACAATGTGGTTGGATCTTTTTAACCGGTTCACTTGCAATTGGTGCTTTAAATAAAACAGCGATAGACACATTCCTCCTCTGCTCTGTATTGTATGGAGAACTAGTGGGGACGGGATGATCAAAGGAAGATGAATGTAAGTGGCTTGTCTCGTGTGGTTTCGGTGAATATGGAAGTTGAATTTGAAATAATCGTGAAAAACAGGAAAGATGCTAAGATCTAAATGTATGACTCTGATGATACTTATTGTTAATATCAAACAGATCAAATCTTTGAACATTGGGGGTGTTGATTATTGATAACTTGCAAGTGAGTCTGTTAATGCTAGACACTTTTGCAATAAGAATAGAGGGTTAAGGTATGTGGGAAATGAGGACGTATGGATCATCGTGGTTGATATGACTTGACGTCTCATGATATCCTCATGAGACGGGCTACATTAAGATGTATGTGTTTCATTGACTTCAGGGAGGCGAACAAACAACATGTGCGTTGCCAAAAGTGCTTGGAGATGGGACATTGGACCTACGAATGCACGGGTAAACGGAAATATGTGCACAGGCCAACGAGAACAACTGAGATGAAGAAGAAGCTAAAGGAGAATGAGAACAAACAAAACAGCATCTCTGGGCAAGTATCTTCACGTGTCACATGCTTGTGAGAGAAAAACACCTTTTTTCACATTACTCACAAGCAATTCACTGCATTCTCATTGATGATTCATGGAAATTTGGATTTAGGGCTGGGAATATTTGATATTTCAGTATTCTGTCTACCTTTCCTTAGAGAGATGGAAAATGTAATATACAAAATGTTGAGTATTATTTTAGGTTTAGTGGATATTTAAGATACATGAAGATTAAATCGCATCATGCGTTTCAGGAGGAAAGAGGGCCCTAAAGCCAAGCATTATGCTTGTTTTGATTTAGTTCTCTGATTTAAAGCCCGAGGATGTAGTCTAAAAAGAAAGGAATAGAAACTCTGACGCCTCTCTGCAGGCTGGGACTTGGAGTTGTTAAAATTAGGTTAAAAACCTTGGCTACTATTCTTCTAGTATATGGTGTCTTGTCATCTAAGTAGTTAAAACAACTTTATGTAGAGATTATAAACAGAAATGGTCCAAACAAATTCAACCCAGATTGAACACTAGGCACACAAAATAGTATACAAGCCATCTCATCCCATTCCCAGAATTTGCATCCATCATTTCTAGCTGCAGATTCATGATTCCAGCTTATGAAAGAGACAGGAACAAACACACATTCA
>OMNV01023952.1:33748-44918 GCA_900303265.1 Brotula barbata
ACACA
Organism: Brotula barbata; assembly: GCA_900303265.1. Classification (NCBI taxonomy): domain Eukaryota; kingdom Metazoa; phylum Chordata; class Actinopteri; order Ophidiiformes; family Ophidiidae; genus Brotula; species Brotula barbata. Next base: position 33,754 of record OMNV01023952.1, read on the forward strand.
TTCATCCCCCAAGCCATATTGTTTTTAATAGAAATGGTTGACCAGCTGGTCTGGTTCTTCTTTGTCCTTGTCATCTTGCATTCATTCATTGTGTGTCTCAGGCTTTGTCTCAACACCTAGTGTGCTGCCTACATAGACAGCATTTTCAGTCATCATATGCATGCTCAAGGTGGCACGGTGGCTTGGTGCTTAGCTGTTGCCCCTCAGCAAGAAGGTCATGGGTTTGCGCCCGGGGTCAGTCCTGGGCCTTTCTGTGTGGTGTTGGCATGTTCTCTCCTTGTGTGTGGGTTTCCTCTCACCTCCAAAGACATGCAGCGTAGGTGTTTTGGAGTGTCTCTGTGTCAGCGTTGGTGACCTGTCTAGTGTACATTCTGCGTTTTGCTGGGATAGGTTCCAGCCCTACCGTGACCCTGACATAGATATAGATAAATGGAAAGAAAGAAGGGTAATTAATTAATTAATTAATTGTCTCCATTCTTACCCATCCTCAATGAGGAGCAGTGGGCAGCCAAGACTTGCTCATGCAAACACACACACACACACACACACACGCGCAACAGCACCCGGGGAGAACATGGAAACTCTAGACAGAAAGGTGCGGAGGTTGACCCCGGGATTCAAACCCAAGACCTTCTTGCTGTGAGGCAACAGTGCTAACTACCACTCCACTGTGCCGCCAAATAGGTAGGTAGGTAGATAGATAGATAGATAGATAGATAGATAGATAGATAGATAGGCAGGCTGTCTCAATTCTAAGATTGTCTGCTGAGCTATGTGTGAATTTTAAGACAGCATCTATTCCATCCTTATTCACTTGGCACATCCCACAATGCAGTGCAGCAGAGCTGTCATGAACTTTTTAACCAAGATGTGTATGGAATGAGTGGTGTTGTCATTTTCAAATATAAATAATCTCTATAGTTTGGTGTGGTTTTTTTTGTTTTGTCATAAATGAGGACATATAAAGGTTTGTCCACTATGGTTGTTGCACTAACTAACTGCCTATCTTGTTGCATGCTACATACCAATTTTCCCCAAGGGGCAATTAAGTCTCTCACTCAAACATTCTTTCACTGCTACTCACTGACTTTCATTCTTACTACTTTCTTTCTTACTTAGTCTCTTATGCACTCACCTGCTCAGTCAGTTTGTATCTCACATAGCAAAAAGTAATTATCAAACGGGGCTATTTCACTTTTGGACAAACAGAGTCCAAGACTCAAACATGTTGACGATACACAGAATAAAGAGGGTGATGTATAGAAATTTGTGTAATTGTCATTATTAATATCGCCATCTGAAGGGAGGATTAAAATGCAGCTTATTAAACTGTTGTGTTATCAACTGTGTTAACGCTGAATGATGACATCTATTGGAATAACAGTTCTTTTTTTATATTTACAGACCAGGAAATGAAGACTCAAGTGAAAATAAGATAAAAAAGAAGTAAGTAGTATGCCTGGTGAAATGGATCTATTTAGTATTATTCTTTGCTTTACCCAGTAATATTTGTTTGATATTTCTCAGTTGTCTTTTGATGAGTAGGCTGTTGAGATTTATGTTATGAAAGATGAAACCGTTGCTGTCATTGTCACAAGTGCAACGCAATGAGTTCTCTGAATTTAACTGTCCTAACTAAAAGGAGCAGTGGGCACCCAGGGACCAAATAGAGATCTACAGCAGCCCAGTGCCCAGGGGATAAACCTAAGACACATATTTTTGATGCTGGGGAACAACCAAACACACAGGGAGAACATGAAATGACTGAGGCGGGCACGTGATTCAAACCAACAACCTTCCTGCTTTGAGACAACAGTGCTAACCACTGTTCCACTGGGCCAAAAATAGATTATCACAAGCGTGATGGGAGTAGTGCTGTGCTCTCATTTTTGGCAAACCTGTTGATTGGGGAATTACTGCCACATGCTGGACTAGATTATCCATCATTCAGATCTCCTTCTCCATTGGCAGTTGGCCACAGGATGTCGTACCACGCCATGACTATTGGTTGCTGTGTTAATCCTGTCTGTGTTCCGTTCAGTGCTCCCCAAAGTAGTTCTTTAACTCCCAGATGCTTTTTTGCCGATTTCACAATTATTTAATCCATTCAGCTCCACTGTCTGGCTGTGCCAATGTCCACCATAAATTAGACAAAATCATTGGATTGTGTGTCACCTTTCTTGCTTTTTAAGTGGAGAGGCAAATCTGTGACATCACAGTACTTGGTGACACTGTATGTGATCTGTGAAACAACAAAACTCTTGTCCTCAGATAGACCCATTGCTAGGTTGAAACAAAAACCCCCAAAAACATATCATCTGTCACAGCCAAAGAAGAAGCTCGCATTGTAGCACTTTCTTTAAACCATTACAAAAAGACACATTTCACCTCGAAAGTAGCACTTCACTGAACTTAACAGTATTACTGAGGACTCGAGACCACAAGTTAAAAAAGAGTTCCACTGTACAGACCTGTATAGCCTTAAGGAGCCACGACCGATTATACAGGTTACAACCCTAACACAGTCAGTGAAATGGGGTCTCCAGAGATCCTTAAAGGCTCCAATTTGTTTCTGTAAACGTCTGTAAATGTTTTGTCAAAAGGCACTGCTGACAAACTGAATAAGATTCATGTTTTATTTTTACTCACCAGATTGTAAAATCTCATGATGGAATTTAGAGATTTTGCATGTAAGTTTGTGGGGGTTTTTTTCTAATGTCAAACAGACCAGAACCAACAGATTTTTGTTTTTTTGTTTCGAGGGAACCATATAACATTTGGCTCCACTGCGACACTAAAAACAGAGGTACTTTGGTGTCTGCACACTGTGACATAGCAACAGTCCTGTAAATCTAACCAAGAAATTTGAGAAATTTTCCAAGCTATGTTTCTTGTAATAGCCACACCTTTGTATTCAAAATTAAATATCTCTAAACCTAGGTAATCGGTGGTATCACACGCTTTGTTCACTTTTTTTTAAAATTTTAAAATCGTCTTGAATTTAATCGAGCACATCTGAAAAAGTCTGAAGTGTAACTCTCTTAAACCCTGATTTAAGCTGGACTGTGTTCTATATGTATGTAACATTGCATGGTGCCACTTGCTTTTAGGGCCAAAGATTCCAGCGACAGCAGCGGTGATTCAGACAACTCCTCTAATGACTCAACATCCGACAGCAGTGACTCCTCCAGCTCCTCCTCAGATGACAGCGACAGCAGCAGTGACAGTGACAGCTCTTCATCCTCCTCCTCCTCCTCATCCTCAGATAGCTCAGACTCAGGAAGTAGCAGCGATTCAGATCATGCCCCACCAAAAAAGAAGAAAAAGAAGAAATAAGTCATTAAGTTGTAACAATTACTCTTTCTTATTCGTGTATTTTTTTCCTTTTAGTTAATTTTAGTGGTACACATGCACATGACACATTGTCAACTTTTTTAGTTCACCATTATTATCTGGGGAAATAAGAGCATGCTACATTGTGTTCCTCCTGATTTTTGTACTAAAGTATATTTTTAGTCAAACTTGTGCTGTACAGGTTGTGGTCTTAACGAAAACGTGTAGAATGGAAAAGACATTAACATGAGACCTTTTAGACAAAACAGAAACAAAGTTCTTTGTCATATTAGAAGTCAGTAAGACCTATAACTATGACTGGCAATAAACCCGGCTTGCTTTTGTTTTTAAGGTGCTGGTGTATTTTTGTATTCATGCTATCGTCACTGTTTTTTACTGAAAAGTGTTTACTGATAAATTGTGAGCCTAGCATTGAAAGCATTGTTTTTTTGTCTGCTTCAAAAATTCCTCCACAGTTGATACAACTCATCTTCGACAAAAGTTCCAGTTCAAACACTTTTCTACTTTAGGATATAGTTTAAGGCTGAGAGGCCATATCAGGTGTGGAGGATGAGTGCTAATTAGTTCAGGTCAAAGGCAAGTCAGGAAAAATTATCAATATGTGAAAATGTATTTTGATGGAAAATACTGTAGTAAATATACCAAGGTAAACTACATTTTTTGTCAAAAAAAAATCACTGTCATGTCAAGTGATTTCAGTTTCTTAATGGTTTATGCAGGTGAGGTGATATAGTTGGATAAGGTTTAGACACACATCAGCCAAATATGAATATGGCATCCAACATGCACAGTATATGAGTACAAGTAATTGATTACAAAATGAATCTAGTCACATTGGCATAATCTGAGTAAAACAGTAATTGATTACTTTTGAGCAATCTGAAAATAGACATGTCCATTGGGCATTTCTGTAAATTGTTTTTACAAAAAGAGTTAAATATATAAATGTAACTTCATATAGAAAGTAAGCTGTATGAACATGATGGTGAAATATTGATGTGTCGTAATTTATCTGGACCCACGTAGCAGACAGTGTGTTGCATTCACAATAAGAGTAATTGGGTGATAGTTTGCCATAATAACGTCCAATATTCAACCATTTTGTATTGAGTTTATTCTTTCAACTATCACACTCACTGTCAGTTTCTCTCTCCCGCACACACACACTAACTCCGTCTTGTTATATTATTTATGTTTATTTATTCTCTCTGTGCTCTTGACTCTTTCCCTTGTCTTCCAAGAGAGCTTTGGATTAGAACTCTTTGTTATGTGGACCTGTGAAGCCATTTCAATTGTATTTAATATCAGGCTAATCAAATAAACTTGACTCGTATACCATTTTGTGCAGTGATTTATGCCTAACACGCGGCTTGATTGTTGAAAATGATGACATTTCGTGGTTAACATTTAGTTTTGCTCTTGTAGTGTTTACAAATATAACTTTGTGTTTGCTTGTTTACATGGTAGAAGTAGATATTTCCCACCGCTCGTAAATGCAGCATTTCTTCCATGCATCCCGTCAGTGGATCAGTGGTACCTGGCTGCTGGCTACTTCACTCAGCTAGCAGCTTTACCTACCATTGACTTCTCGTCGGGAATAATGAAATAAATCTAAAGACAAAATGATTTTACTGTATCATCCTGTCGATTTATAGTCGCGTTTTAAGGAGAAGATGACGACAAACATTTTGGTTTTAGTGTTTTAGCTGTTGTAGCCTTTAGCTGATTCCATTTTGCGTGTATCTGGAAGTGGAAAAGACAAAGAGAAAAGAGCTTTCCAAATAGCTAGAATGGTTTGGGCCTAAAAGGAAGACAAGAGGTAAGGATTATGGGTGTTATGGTATTCTTCATTTGGCGATTAATTGCAGTTAATGGCAACGTAGCATATGTGTGATTGTGATTTAAAATCTTCGTACACCATTTCAATTGTTTAGGAGCTAACTAGCCACTAGCCTAGCCACAAAACGCTGCTAGCAGATATGGCTGGCTAAGCAAAAGATGCAGGATAGCATTTCAGTCAATAGGTAGCGTGTTAGCATCCAGCTAATTTGGGTAAACTTGCTGCTTTCACTTTGACAGCAAATGTCGAACACTGCGTGAACGACAATCGTTTGGTTTACATGGACATATGTGGCTGTTTTTACCGTTTGCAATGACAGCTAACACCAGTGTTAGTGTCCAGTAACGGTTCGTGTTTTTGTTCCTGTTACATGAGCTAACAGGTCATGACGTCTAATGTTTGTTTTTTTCCCCCTGTGATAAACGAATAACGAGACTAGAGTTTCGTCGGTCATCATCGGGCTAACTTATAGGGCTAATAAACTCGCAGAATACAAATAATAATCGGAAATCACACACTGTTTGTTTTTGTTTTTTTTTTCCTTCAACTTAGTTTCGCGAATATAACTCTAGAAGCTCTTTCAAACCGAGAACAGGCAACATCAACAACCAGCTTTTCTTGCTTGCTTGTGGTTTTCCATGATTAACGGCGTAATTAATTTTTTACCTCATAAATTACAACCGTAATTTTGTTGCACTGGCTTTAAAAAAAACTTTGAACTTTTTTGAATGTAGTGTGCGCAAACCTCATTCTGCTTGTATTTTGTCAGATTTCTGACGCTGTCGCCAATAACAAAGTGAGATCTTAATCGTCGATGACTTGCCTAATGAAAGTTGCTATTTGTACGGATAACAACATTACAGCCTCAGTGTCTGGCAATAAGACAGCTGACAAGCTTTTCTAGGAAGCCATTTTAGTGCCACAGCGGGGGGAAGGGCTTGAAAACACATCTGAAGTCCAGAGGAACAGGAATTAAAAACTGATAGAAGTCGATATGGAGCGACCTACACTGATGGAGACGAGGAGCGGGCTACACATTTGTTTACTCTAGCTGGAACAATACGGACAGCATAGTCGTGGTCATGAACTTATTTATGACAGGTACGTGTGGACACTGACCCCCTCCACAGCTGTAGTCAGGTGCTAGATAGACGTTTTGGCTGCTGGGGAATGCTTTGATTTGATGTGTTTTGATGTGATCTGTTGAGCAGAATGAACACAAGACATTTTTATTCCATGTGGATATTGCCATAATGCATAACTTTCAGACAGAAAATACCACTCTTCTCGTTTTGACAGTGATTTATAGGTAGTGTTTACGACCCATGTGACGGTGTCATGGTAAATCACATCTAGGCCGATATTATGTACTCAAGTTTTGTATATTGAATATTATACATATGTTCAAACAAAGACACATGACTGAAATGGATCTTTCTGTAGCTCTAAAGTGTTATTCTGTGAGGTCTTTTCACATTTAAGGAAAAGGGCACAAAACTAATTCTGATATAGATCATAACATAGCCTTGATTTCCATTGGGTTTGCTAAGCCCCACAAAGTGATACAATATTAATATGTGCAGACTGGGCTACTTCCTGTCATGTAGGCTAGTCATGGCCTAACCACAGAGCTCAGAGTGCTGTCACTACTATATTTCTAGGTTGTTTTAGCTAAACTGAGCTACCAGCTAACTTGAATGGAGGAAGTTGTGAGGACAGAGGAATGTAGAGAGAAACACCGAGGTGAGCAGTTGTCCATGTTTTCCCTGCACGGTGTCCATTTTGGCCTGTCCTCGGCTGTGATTGTGATCAGTAACGGTGTGGCAGTAAATGCTAAAAAAGTTTTACACTTTTATTTTCATGGATGTTGAGTCATAATGTTGTGTTTGTGGCATGGGCAAGAGACCCCTAAAGTTTCAGTGGAGTCTGAAGCTCCTCCTTAAATGGGAAAGACTCAATGTTTCTGTGCAAGAAACGAGAAAATTTCCATGACACACAAGTTAAACCATGTGAGCAGTGATGTTTCACTTCAACAACATGGCTAATGGCACATATACTGTACGTATAACAAAGGTTAACAGAAAATACATCAGCTTAGCTTCAATTTGCTCGTACTCTGCTGTAATTCAGAACATAGCCATACAACTGCTAAGACATTTATTTTACATCATACGTTGTCATGGTCATGAGTTATACCGCATTTCTAGTCATGAGGAATGTTTACATTCAAGTGGATACTTTGATTATAATTGTGATTAACTGTAATGTGTTCACTGTAATTCATTGAAATCTGCATGAATTGAGGTTTGCCTACTAATAATAGACATAAACCAATGTATTAATTTATTTGTAGTACGCCACCATTGTGGAGTATGTTCAGCAGCCACATTCCCATCATACTCTCCTTACATGTCATATATTCACTCATTTACATCCGGCAAACTGTGAATCCTTTTTATTCCTTCCATGTGTTATGTATTTTGTAATGCATTTTTGCCCTAATTACAATACAGCAAATAATTGCAGTATTGAGCGCATGTTAACACGGTCATTTATAACGGCCTGAAGACAGACTTTGAGTTGATGTTGGCGACAAGTGTCCGACTGTCACCCAGTGGGTCCTGGGGGCTGTAAAGATGGTTCTGTCATCCTGACTTGGCTTGATGGTTCCGGCCTTGTTAGACCGTTAAGATCTCTGTGTTCGGAAATTGTCAAGTGGTGGAAGACTGAGTGGCAAAAGTTTGTCTGTACATTTTTGGTTTTCTGCTGCATTGGAATAGTTTGATATGCAATCAGAATATATAATGTTTTCAAAAATGCTCTTATGATAATAATAATAATAGTAATTAATTTGTATTGCACCTTTCATACAGGAAATACAACTCAAAGTACTTTAAAACAAGTAAATTACGTGCACCGTGTGCTTCACATCAAATAGAATCAAATTTACATAAAAGCTTGTTAAAACCATTTATATTAAAAGTGAAGCTCCAACACATAAAATAATGTAAAATGAAATAAACTGAGGTTAGAAGACAAAACAAACGGGTAAAAGACAGCAAAAGTGTATAAGCTCAGAGGTGCAGTAGTGCATAGATGGAGTGCTACATATGGACTAAAGTAAAGAAATATGTTTGAAGTTTTCTTTTTTAAGTGTGTGTCGAGCTGTCTTCCCTGATATCTATGGGTACTGTGCTCTGTAGCTTTGGGGGGTAATTGACAAAGGCTGCATCCTCGATTTTCCTTCTGCTGTTGCTGGAAACCTTCTGTAAACTGGCAGTGGTTGATCTCAGTGATCCTGAGGGCAGCTAGTTAACATGGTCCATGGTTAAGGTATCGGCGTCTCTGTAAACCAGTTTGATGATTGGGTAGATGATGTTTTGTTCTGTCTTCCAGTACTTGATGCGGCTCACTGTGAAATCCTCTTCATTTCCTGTTTAGGTTTTGCTGAATGGCTCGTGTATAACTGTTTCCTGTAGGCAAGCAAAGGCTGTTTGTTCGTTCCAGACAGGAGCACATATTTTCTTTGGCTTTGACACGTCTATTGTGTTTTGATGTAATACGACAGACCCGTTTTTTGTTTTTTTTTTACAGGCTGGCTTTTTGGGAAATGAGCAACACCGAGCTCCAGGCTGTTCAAAACTGAACAATCTCTGTCTGAATTTACTCAAGGCTTAACAACCCCGCTTGATGCTTTCTCTGTGCTTTTCATCTCACTTTCATGTTGAAGTGGATTTAAAAGAACTAAAATCAAAAGGAATCATAACATTGACCTGCTTAGTTTTTAAACGGAAAGCGCAGGTGTTCTAATTTTCTCTGCCGATTTTTGAAAGGCGGCTCATACATTCTTATCTTTAACCCTGCCCAGAGAGAAAGCTAATTGTTTTTTAAGGTCAATGCTTGCTTTACAAACCGAAAATGAGTTGATAGAAATATCGCTTAGCGCGATCATATCGCTGTTGCCTGAGTGTAGACATCTGTTACCTAGCCGTTGATCTCTTGGACAAGAGTTCAGACACAAATACAGTAAAATGCGCTTAACTTGAATCTGGCGGAGCACATTTAAATGGTTCGAGTTAATCAATATTTGAGGCATTTTGCCCATGCCCCCCGGATTATCTACCAAACATTGTTACACAAAATAAAAAAAAACAGAAGCACAAAGACATCACAGAAATGGGGCGGAATGGGGTCCAAAACAGCCTGTTTCAGTTAGGGGTCGCACACTTTCAAAGGTTTTCTGGTAGCTTTGTGGGGAGGTATCTGGATAGAAGCCCTACTTCTTTGTTGGAGACTCAATTTAAGAGGTGTTATTAAGGTGTTATTAACCAATTGGTGAACTAGTTTTAACTTTGAGCTAACCCTCATGAGAGACAACTGGAATTCGACTTAACAACACGGACTTTTGTAACACTAAATGGAGAACGTGCTGTGGACTTACACTGAGATAAGTGGAACTTCCATTTATCGCTTTTCGATATAAACCAAAATGTTGATCCTATGAATAATACTGCTCCGCTGAGTAAGTGTTTTTGCAAGCGTGATATTATTATGCGGATCAGGCCTAGGGGTGGTGGACAACAAAGACCTCAGTTTAAAAATCTCTGAATTTCAATGTATACTTGTCATCTTTTTATTCAAGAAATTTGGCTGAATCTGGTGTGAAAGTGACTGTCCGGAGAGTGATGTAGTAGTGTAGATTGGTGCCTCCAGTTTCAATGGCTTGGGTCACGTTTGAGCTGTGTTATTGTTCTTTCCAGAAGACAAAACTATCCTATTAAGGGTACAATGCTGACTCAAGGCTCAGAACAGTTGTACATTATTGTATTGTTATAATAGATTGCACTGAAAAAGTTCAAACTTCTCCTCAAAGCATGACTCTGATTCACAATTGAACAAATGAAATTTAAAATCCATGTGAACTGTCCGGCCTTCGCTAGATCCACTCCACAGATTACACGACACGAGTATTTTCAAACGTGCCAAAAAGTGTTAATGTGACAATGTTTTTGCTACCACACATTTCCAAAAAGCTTGCTACACGACTGACAGTTTGATATTTGCTTTCATCACGATCATTTACGTTTGTCTTTAAAATACTGGCCCTTCTTTGTTGACTTAATCATCAATATTCAAAACTTTAGTTATAACGGTAAAGAGGCCACAGTCCCAGCTTTACATGGTGCATCCTGTATGTCAGGTTTTTGTACAAACTTTGGTTTCACCAGGTTTTCTACAAGGATCACAAGCTAATAATTACCTTACCTTGAGCTGATTAATTAGTTGAACCGCCAAACTGTGAACAAACCCTTGACAACATGACATTTATACACGACATGCTAAAAATGACATTTCAATATGGGAATGAACACAAAGAGGTGGAAAAGGCAGTATTTTAAGAATCTGTTTAATTAAAATGATGCCAATGGAATTCGCACGACCTCACTGGGAACTTCAGATTACACATCCAAAATGCCAGGAAAGTGATTTTTGAAAAATGATTCAAAGGGATTTTCCCCATAAACCACCGTTATTTCCTGTTTCGTCATGTTGCAACATACCTTAGGTCATGGTATAGTTAATCATAAAAATTAAAACATGACGCATGTGGACAACAATTACAAAGTTAATAAAATGCCACCGTGACAAATTAAACATGATAAAACCATTTGGAGCAAGTAGAAGAAGACACCGCTGATCAAGATATTGGTTTGTGGACTGGCACGAAGTTGGTCCCCTTAAGCCCTCTATAGTGGATCGTTGCTGGTTGTAACTGTTTTTGTTTTTGTCCCAGCTAAAATCATGGTGACATGTGATGATAACACATTTATCAGCATATGTCATCATCTCATACAGCTGATGAAAATGTCTCCTATTTGTTACATTGTGCCTGCTTGCCTGCCTTCCGTTCCTTCTATTACGGGGAGAAACCGTGCACTGTCTCTTTAACAGAGCACACTGCTGCTTTGCC
>OMNV01023955.1:0-10075 GCA_900303265.1 Brotula barbata
TGTAAGATGTCATCAAACACCTGAAAGCGCCGCTCGTTCTCTACGCTCTGACTCCTCGCCGTCCTCATCAGTCCTCGAAAATTGCCAAGGAAAGGGAAGAGGGAAGTGGGAATCGATGCGTCATTCCGATTAATTAGGGCCGTGAGTCGCTGCGGCGCCTCAGAAATAAACCAATCTGAATGTGGAATTAGGATTCAAGGAGAACAGCCGCCGCGCCTCCAGATCTGCGACATTATGCATGAAATGAAGAAGCCGTCTCTCTCCATCACCACGCCACAGTCCCGGGGCCTCCTCCGTACCGGGGCGCAGGAGCGGGCGGAGGGGTGCGAGCGCATTCGCGGAGGGATGCGCCTAACGTGTTCAAAAGGCGAGGCGGTGCATCACAGCCCGTAATGGAGCCAAACACACACGCCTTTAATCACCCTCACCATCCTCATCCTCATCCGCTAATTTCTCACACAACCCAACCTCTCGACACACTTCGCCATATGAACGGGAGGAAATGAAGTCACGCTGACGGAAGGCACCGCTGGGACTTTTGGACAGGATTATCATTCGACGGTGTGGCAGCGGCGCCGCATCCCATGCAAATACACAACCTGAGCGTAAAGCCAGGAATAAATCTCACACACGCTATTCCCACCGAGGACACGCTGGAGGCATCGCACGCGTGAGCGATGTCACTCAGCCGTCAGTCAGGGCGGAGAGGCGAGCGAAGGGGACGACGAGACGTCTGCCGTCGGGATCGCCGCCAACACGAATCACCTCGCGGTCTCCGGCGCTCGTTAGGCTCCGGACTCGTCCGCGGAAAGGAGACGCAAAAAAGACGTCTTGCGGCCGAATAACGTCACAAACTGGGTCAAGATCCTCATTTCAACTTATTGATACACGTAAACATGAATCATCGTCTTCTTGTCGTAATGTTTCATTTTTCTTGTCTTAAGATATCAAAAGGTCATGTTCCGTGACCTTTTTTATAAAAGTCATTCCATGGTGTTTAGTATCTGTGTCTGACCTGACACGCCAAGGAAAAAGACGCCGATTTAAAGGACGTCTAAAGTCTGTCCCTGTCCTTTATGTCCTTAATCCCAGCTGGATATTTGGCTTTAAATGAATCATGGTGTGTATCAAAGTGCTGCTTTCCATTTGTCCGTTTCATCGATTGGATTGATTCATTCCATATTAAACATACCTCTGATCCTGCTCTCCCCACAAAGCCAAATTCCTCTGCCCACGTGTCCTGGAACCTACGGTATTCCTCATCTTTTTTTCTTTTGGACATGTTTCCCGTCTTAAGGGTTCGAGACAGATAAACTGGCTGCCTGACGAAGAGGAGGAGTTTATTTCTTGACCTTACAACGACCCGCGTCGCTCGCATTGTCCAATGAAAATTAGTTTTTGGTGTCGACATATTAAAATAGATCAAAATATTTTAGACTTAGAATTTTACTTTTCTAAACTAATTTCTGTGAAATGTTTTACTTTAAAATGACACAGTAAAATTGTTAATTATCGAGTTAAAAAATATCAGCTCAAAATAGTCTGCGATCCAAATGCTGTCATCCAAAGAGCCACGGGTTCCCGACCCCCGCTGTATACCAACGGCAAGGGTTCACGATTCTCCCGATGAATTGTGGGTATTTTTTTACAGCATGCCAAGTGAGCTCCAGGATCTTCTGGCTGACTCACGCTCCCCCACTCCCAGCACTGGGCTCATCACGGCAGCACCGACTCTCCGACTCTCCTTTTCGTGCCGTGTGGTGAGGGGTCAGTGAGGCTCTACCCAGCAGGGGGGCATCCAGGTTTAATAAAAGACTAAAAAGACTAAATGGAAGAAATCAGCAGGAACAGAGTCAAACCAGGCATACACACTCTTCACTTTGAACAACAAAACCGCAGCGTTGAGGAGTTGGCGTCAAATGTCACCGTGACTTTGTTTGAAGTGTTTTTTCTCTCTTGGTAGCTCTTAATCGTCCCTCTCTCCCCACACCAACACTTTGGTTAAGGATGCGTTCCTAAGGGTTTGACAGGCATTTGTTCGGGGATGTCAATGAGTGACATCACCTCATTCGATTGCATTTTGCACGGAATTATGGGAGTGGTTGTTTACAGTCACAGGAGGAACACAAGACAAATCAAAAGGACTGTAACCTCCAACACACAAAAGAATCACAACTCAATAAAACCCTCGGAGCTTCATGGTGATTTCACACTGAAACAGCAGCAACGGTTTGGACTTCAGGATCTGTGCTGAATTTAACTCCACAAATGGTTCCGTGCACATAAAATATGGATTTCACGTGAATAATGTTTCACTCTGACATAACGGCACCTGGACAGGGAAGATGAAGATGATTCTATCACTGTGTTGTGTTGTCATTCTTATTGACTGACACCGCAAACAACACATTTCAACCATTCCATCTCAGCTCACGCCTCATTTCCACTGCAGTTCCATTTCTCGCTGACAGATGGCAGTGTTGCTCTATCACAGAACTCCACCGGCTCTCCAGTTATTTTCAAAAATCTACGTCTTGAAAACATTTTTACACATAATTGTCCATTTTCAGCTCATCCGACTTGACTTTCTGTGGATTTCAGCGTATGTGGAAACAGAGACGGGTCAAGTCCAGGATCCAACCCGGGACTCCGTCATCCCAGGAGTATTTACACGTGTGTGGTCCAGATTCAGGACTTTTATATTGTAAAATAAAGATTACACAACCATTCTTTACTACATTAAATCAATGTGTTTTATTTATTTATATCTATTTCACATTTACAAGCACGTACACTTGCACAGACGAGGAACACACACGCACTCTTGAGTCTTCTATCTCTCTGTGGTACAGAACGTGAAAAAACGAGCAGTGTTCCTGAACTCATACATCTATGCATGAATCCATACCCTTACACTAATTATTATTGATTTTGAACTGGAAGTTGTGTTTAAGCTTATTTGGCTCCCTGGGTGAAATAAGACAGAAGTGACCCCGGCCCCCCACCCCCACCCATCACACCCGGATCCCACAAATCCACCACTGGATGCATCCTTACAGCCATGGTGGGAGTCCTGAGATACCCTCCCTCCCTCTAGACGTGACTCCCAGACCCCAGATTGTGAATTAAGGACCTACAACACACCTACACCTACAAACTGAATCAGCGGCTGCAGAGACGGACTGATGACTCTGATCCAACACGGACGAAGGCGTGGAGGGGGGGTGGGGGCTCCAAACAAACACACACACAGTGATTACCTGACAAGTCGTACCTGTTCATAAAGAGAAGACACGGGGGATGATCTCCTCTTTTGGTTCTCTGGTGGTGAGTGAGCAGGAGGAGGACGCAGCAGAATTAAAACGAAGTGAGAACGTAGAGAGAAAAGAGGATGAGAGGCAAAAAGAAGAAAACAGGGAGAAGACAGCAGGTTTCCGTGCTCATCCCCCAGGTGGAGACGGGCTCCTCCTAGGGGTGAGCCCCCCCATAAACACACCAGGCCTGGTTGGTTTGTGTCACTTTAACAGGTAGGGGTTCCTGAACACCTCCCCGATAGAGCGTTCTTAAAAATCTGACGCCACCCCAGAACCCCCCATCCCCAGGAACAGGCTGTGGTCCTGACCGATGAGGGTAGACCGGACCACAGGTAATAAACCATGACATTTCCTGTCTTATTGTGTCTGCTTCCTCTCATCACCTCATGCAGGTCAGTGACGCTGGACCGCTAAGCCCCATCATTAGTATTCTAGAAACCTCAGCGGCTGGTTGTGTCAACGGATTCCCTTCATCCAATCACAGCATGTAACAGGGACGGGGGAACGGAGGACGGATGACGGTCTCTGACGGCGGAGAGGGGAGCGGGAGGCCTCGCTTCCTGTTTGTGGAGACCTGGAGATGTTTGTGTTTCCACCGTGGTTCCTGACACGGTGCACACCGAGCTCATCAGTCACGATGATGAGCACCAGCTTGAGTTTCTCTGTTTGTCTTGTCCTTTTCTATCAGACGCTGTGAGATACGACGCGTATGTTCTCATCAATGTTTGAAGGTTTTTTTTTTGGATCTGCGTGTGCTGAACGTTTTCTTCCTCTTCTCCGTCTTTGTCTTCAGGCACCTCAGCAGTTTAATGGTTCGAGTTTCTAATCTCATTTTATCTGTTCATTAAAGTTTACACAGATTTTGGACACGTTTCATAACTCCCGTCGTTCTTTCAGCCACACCAAACAATTCATTTCCAACAAAATGTGCCTGTGTGGTGAAATTATTTCAATCTGACTCCATTAAAACACTTTATTTTGTTTTGTATTTTTATCTCATGATATGAACACAGAATAAGGCAGAAGTCAGAGAAATGAAACGTTTTGTTTTGTTGCATCATTTGCACACAGACGCCGTTTATCTTCACAGACGTGTTCAATCCGGGCCGTGCGTCGTTTATGGATTTAGTTAAATATATTGAATATGATAAAGATGCTCCTTAGATGACACAGCATACAGGAAGTTGTCATTAGATAATCGGTGTTTATTCAATATTTTCAAATATACTCAGAAAACACAGGCCTGTTTCAGTGAGAGACACCATTTCAAATAAATGACTGAAAATACTGCGTTTCATTTCATCCCTCATCATAACATCTGGAACTGGACCACAGGACCATCACCGTCCAAAGCTGCACTCATTTACCCTCGGTGTTATACATCAAATAACGACTAACGAGAGACGCTTCCGTGGACAGACGTACGAGACCCTCATCGTTTTTCGCTCACGCGTCGCCTTTAAATATCGTATTTCGCTCACAACAAATAGCTGGTGTGTAAATATCCAAATCCCCGGTTAAACAACCTTGGCCCTGCGGCTTAGCATCGCCGTTCGTACGTTGCCCACTAATTCACCGGGTTGACCCGCGGTGGAGGGATTAAAAGAGATAAGCGCTCGTGAATATTCCGCTGCTTCTGGATAGGAGGTCTCCCATTTATCACCCAGTGAGACCAGTGAATAATACATGGGCTTGTTCAGTCCGAGCACAGTAAACCAAGGGCACTTGGAGTAAAAAGTATCGCCCTTGTCCAACCGTTTAGGTCTCCCCCAGGCTGATTCCGACAGGTCTATTTGGAACAGTCTTGTTTGACCTCTCCCTATGTCTTCCCTTGGAGCCATGCGTGCAGCCAATCAATCACCTGATAATACACACGACTCCCGTTCATTCTTATGCACGCACACACACACGCACACACACCCATTCCTCCTCTCTCGTTCTTTCCCTTTTTGCCGAGCACGCTCAGACAAACTCCCTTCGTGGCTCACGTATGACCTCCCCGCCGCCACGCGTGAAGCGCTAACGCGTTAACGCGTACGCCGGCGTCGCTCAGATTTCCACGCGCGCGCCCTTCCTCCGCAGCGTGGCGCCGATCACGCCGGGACGATTGCGCCTCACGGGACGCCGATGGGATTCATGAATCCAAATGTTTCAGCGGGTGTCTGCAGGTAACGTCGTGTCCAACCGAGGTCTTTTTCCGCATGGACTGAATTGACACATCGCCACAGGACTCGCTGATCTTCAAACAGGAAGGGGAAAATGGAGAAGAAAAAGCCCCCGACTAAGGGGGATATACAGCATGAGGGATCTGGTTTCATATTGTGTGGAAAACCTTCCCATGGACTTATGTGGCAGCTATGGGTGAGATGATTAAGTGCTAAAGTTGCATTTTCTCCTCGGAGCAGGCAGCCTGGAGGCCAGAGAGGCTGCATGATTGCCTCTGTGTGCTACATTACGTTGACATGATGGAGAATACTCTCCTGGGGCCTGAAATAATGTAAAAGGAAAGTGGGAGAGAGAAAAAAAAAGCCCATGCCGGCCTTTTCTACTGGGACCACAGAATTCTCTGCGTGCAATCGGATTTGCTGATGGATCGCCCCGCACCGCCGCCTCAATATTGATGACAGGCAGAGCTTTCACACACGGCTGCGTGGCAGCGCACACCGGGGGAGTCCTCTAATCTGATTCTGCTATTAAAGCCCGAGACCTCCCTGCTGGGCGTCCCGAGTCTCCCCCACATCGGTTCACCCTGACACGGGGGGAACTCAACCGTGCAGGTGGACACGCGGCTCTGTGACGGAGACGACCACTGGAGGATGATTTGGAGAGAGAGAACCAGGCTACATGCTTAGTCAAATTGGACAAAATGTGAGGAGTGCACGTGTTTTTTCCTCCCTTAACTAATTAGTGGGAGGCTAAAAAAAGCCAAATTTTATAAAACCAAATCCATCAGGCGGACAAGTGGAACGAATGGGCCGACCTCGCAGCGGGAGGCGGCGTGGCCTTATTTGTTTGCTTATACAACTTGAAGGGCAGAGCGACGCGCGGTCACCCAGTCTGCACAATCGTCCCAAAGTTGGAGCAATGTGAACCCTGGCTTCCAGTCGTCGCGCCGTTTGGCAACCGGATCAAAAGCAGCGAGCTCAGCGTCGCTCTTATCGGTCGCAACACAGCTGACGCAGGGGATACTTGGGTACCGGGTACCAGGTCGGACCGCCGCCACCGCCACGAGACCGCCTCCGATCACACGAGATCACACGTGGACGAGGAATATTTGCGCCCGGGAATTGATGTCTCTGTCTCTGTGTTAAATTGTGATGACCGATGTTTATCGATGTTTTCTACTGTTTCCAGCTTCTTCATCAAAAATACGTTAAAGCTAAAATTGTTGTTTTACTGGTTAGAAGTCAATAAAACGGGCAGCCCAAGGTCGTGGGTTCGAGTCCCAGGCTGACCCCGATCCTCTCCGTGTGTGTCCACCCTGTGATGGACCGGTGATCTGTCCAAGGCGAACCCTGACTTTCACCCAGTGACTGCTGGGATAGGCTCCGCCCCCACCGCGACCCTGGATGAAAGCCGCAGACGATGGAAGTGAAAGACGTTCATGAGGAGTTGAACTTCTAAACGACAACCATTAACAAACATCTTTGTCAGCAGTTTGTGCGTGTATACTGGGATCCTGTGGAATTCTGGGTGATTTGGAGAGACTCTGAGCATCTGCTCATCAGCTCCTCAGGTGGGGTTATGGAGGGAGGGGGGCTCCTTAGGCACGAGGAAGGACCTCCAGTTCTGTATTTACAACAGTCTCCCATAGTGCCCCTATTTGTCTCCCCCTGAGTGAGAGCGGAGCCAGCAGCTCTTCATACCATCTGCAGGCGTTCTTCCACAGGCCCCCGGAGACATATAATAAGCCATTACCTCCATCTCTGACAAAAACACACATTTAAACTACAATTACACCCCCTGCCTCCTCTCCCTCATGCATTCCATCTCATCCTCTCTTCTCCTATTCTGCAATTCAATCATTCCCAACACGAGGACGCCACACACACACACGCACACACACACACACACACACACACACCACCACTGCCGGCGTCTTCCTCTCATCTACCCGAGAGACCGCAACAGGACGACTGCTCACCGCTGAAGAGGGGCCTTGTTGAGGAGGAGATGGGGTCATTTATCATAAATGTGATTCCTCTTTAGACGTGTATGCGGGTCTTCTACAGATACATACATAAACACATTAACACACACGGAAAACGTCGTATTTCTGACATTTCTACTGATTTCATTCGTTTTAGTTTTCCGGTCTCAGTATCGTATCAGAAAAAGTATCACATTTTCAATGCAAGCCATAATAATAAATCTCTTGATCAGAGTGCTTTGACCAGAAAATTCAGTGTGTGGAGAGAGGAGAGGGTGCAGATATTAAGGTGATCAGTTTCAATGTGTCACAAAGGGACATCTGTGCAGAGGTAAACAGAAACCACAGCTATCATCAAATAACAGCAGCCCCAGGAAGCCGCGCGCTCTCATTCAGCTGCGGCTGGGCCCAATTTCACAGGCTGCACTGGGATTGAATGGGAAGAAATTGTGAAAAAAAATGTGAAATCGATTGCTAAGATTGCAGTTGTACTTTTATTTGTCTCCCTCTCTGTCATTCCGCAGCGTTATGCGGCGTTAGGGTTACATTTCCAGCCTGCACGGCAGCCAGCGCGCTGCCCAGAGGTTTGGAGGAAATATCGATCCACGTAAAGGGAGAACGATTGTGGTGAAATTAAAGAGGCACGGAAAATGTTTAGAAGTACGTGCAGTGAACTCACGTAGTCCGGTAAGTCAGAGTAATATGTAGGAATCTAAGAAATTCCTTGGCCTGATCTGCATTGAGGCCCTGAAAACATCGAGGCTTCTCTCGGCCGATCCGGTTCATTTTGTCACAGCTGATCACAGCATGTCTGAAAAAGGTGCTGCACTCACTTCGCCTACATGTTGATATTGTAAAGATGTTGCAGCAGAGGCTGGTTGGGCAATGTAGAGACACTCTATCATAAAGAACTGGGTCTTCTAACGAACTATCAGGGGGGAATGGATGCATTAAATAAGAGTAACACTCCTTTAAATCAGGACCTCTCACCCTGCAGCACAGTCCACAGTTAAGGGAAATTCAAGTGCTTGGAGGATTACATGTATGCAGATATTCAAAAAAAAACTAGCAAACAAGGAAATGAACACCACAGTAACCAGCTCTTACAATCCTAGTAAACAGTTTAGCTTCGTATAAACCATAAATCTTTTCATTTAACTCAACAGAAATCCAAGGAATCATTTCTAACAAAACAACAAAGGAAAATACGACGTGCTCGCCTCGCCAACAACATCTGGATTCTCCTGTGAGCCGTTGCTGGATGGTGACGTAGGTGGTTACTAGGGTGTGACTAGGGTGTAAGGTGGGGTTCTAAAGACCCGAGGCGGAGCCCTATAGCGGGGGTTTGCTCGCTCCAGCTCGGGTGGAAAAATGAAGCAGGCTTGGAACGGTTCAATACGACTCAGCCCTGTAGTAGAAAAGAGCCATTCGCTGTGTTGAGTGCATAAGCCCATAATGAAGAAACAATCTCTTTAATCCACCATCCATATGGCAACCAACATCAGAAATATTACACTGGTATCAACAAAGAAAATGTGCAACAACAGCAACGGCACTTTAATGCTCTAAATATTCAGTGGACAACACTTCTGCTGATGAACACAACACTGTTGGGGCCACTTGTGCAATTATTCTCACAAATCCATTAATCAGGGAATTCTAATTAGGAGCAATAGAGATTAAGTGACAGCACATTAACACATGGAAATCACACATCAATAGATAGCAATTAGTCTGTTTCTCTTACCGACGTTGGTCGGATTGATGCTTCTGCCCCGAGACCAACAGCAGCAACTACAGTGTGATGGAACACGACAGCTGGAATGATCAGCTGCGATCGTTGAAAACATGCATTTTATCCACTTTATCACTTATTATAACGTATTATACAGCTCTCGCATTATTTTCTAGATATTAAACTGAAAAACTTGGCCAGAACAGATCGCCCATCCGGAATGGTTGCAGCCGTTACACAGAGTGAAAATGTTCACTGTGGACACCCCAACTCTCCACTGGATTAATAGAGTTTAGAAATAAAAAATAAAAATAAAAAAAAGAAATTAGACTCAGGATTGAGTTTATGTCAGACATCGGACCCACAGCTGGACTGATGACTGGAGGCCAAAAACACGAGGCAGTGAGATAGATAGATAGACAGACAGACAGACAGACAGACAGACAGACAGATAGATAGACAGATAGATAGATAGATGGACAGATAGATAGATGGATGGACGGACGGATGGATAGAGACAGACAGACAGACAGACAGACAGACAGACAGACAGATAGATAGATAGATAGATAGATAGAAACAGACAGACAGACAGACAGACAGACAGATAGACAGACAGACAGACAGATAGACAGATAGACAGACATATAGACAGATAGACAGATAGACAGATAGATAGATAGATAGATAGATAGATAGATAGAAACAGACAGACAGATAGATAGAAACAGACAGACAGACAGACAGACAGACAGACAGACAGACAGACAGACAGACAGATAGATAGATAGATAGATAGATAGATAGATAGATAGATAGAAACAGACAGACAGACAGACAGACAGACAGACAGACAGACAGACAGATAGATAGATA
>OMNV01023956.1:3831-26338 GCA_900303265.1 Brotula barbata
CATTAAGTAAGACACACACACACACACACACACACACACACACACAGGATTCAAAGCGCCCCACTGGCCTGCGTGTCATTGATTCGACCTTTGCGTCTCCTTCAACCATCTCCATGGTCGCAATGTGACACCTTCAAGTCCCGGGTGAGATATGGACTGTGTGTGTGAGACAGCAGAGAAGAGGAGCTAGAGTTACGGAGGAGACTGTGGGGACAGGAGGGACACTGGACAAGAGTCCCTAACGGAACGCAGCAGGCCGCACAACTGTGGACTACAGAGGACAGGAAGGAAACGCGTGGATACCTGCCAGGCGAGGCACCGCTCAGCTGAAGCAAGCAACACGCCGACATTCAGGCGAGGTCACACTTGTTGACAGCAGGTTTGTTTGATAGTCAAACTGATTTTACACTTAATTCAAACTTTGTGATATTAATCCATAGTTTTATATTTTGTGCCTCTGATGATGGTGACAGGGCGTCAAAACTCCAAAAGATAACGTGAGGAGATACCATCCTTAATCTGTGGTGCTGCTGATGTGGAAGAGGAAAGATTAAGGATTAGCAGACGACTAAAAAGAAAAAAGTTGGAATTTGTTAGATGACGGTGTCTTTTTTGTAGTTTGAGTTCTTCAGAGAGTCAGATCAGAGAGGGGCGGGGTTAAAGAATTGACCAGGATTAAAGAAATTAAGCAGAGGGGCGGCATTAACAGGAGCTCTGGGTCTTCTGGGCTTTTGTTGCTACAGTACTTATAAGCACGTATATGAAGGTTATAACAGCAGTTTCACGTTCAATTCTCTCTGGAAAGTAATTTTCCCGGGAATGTCAGGTCAGACACCATGCATGAAAATTACCATATGGAGATGAAAAGTAAAACTCAAGCGACTTTTACAACAAAAACATCTTGGAAAATTGGTGTTTAGAATTATAAAACAGGAAAAACTCAGGACTCTGACTTTCAAGTAGAAACTGATTTTTGTTTGTTTGAAGTATATATATATATATATTGCAGTTATATTCATTATGTTGTCATTTTGCAAAATGTAAATCGGATTGAATTGACAATTACAATTATAAAGTGATGTGAATTTGTGGCCAAAAATTGGTTAAAATTTGTAAATTTTGCCTGACATTCAAATGTGTTGAAAGGCAAAGAAGAACTGAACGCCCTCATCCATCGTCTCTCCACAGGAACCATGGGAATCCAGGAGAGGCCTGCTCACTGAACATCACAGCCATCCAACACACTGACATACTGGGTTAGAGAAGAGCTGACCGGATTCAGGAATGCTGCCGATGGAGTTTACGCGTTGGGAGCGTGTGGAATGTTAAGAGGCGGCTGTTCGTTCATGGTACACATGCTGAGACATCAGTGAGGATCCGTTCCAGTCTTCCAAGTGCAGCTTGGTCAAGATCTGAATGAGTTTGTCCAGAGCGAGCGTCTCCTAGATCACTTGAGATGCTGAATAGATTGCACATGGAGGAGTGAAAATCCACACAGGAGTAAAGTCCACACTGAACACAGTAAAAGCTGCACAAAGTCTGGTCCAGATCTGAACGGAGCTTTGATTTGGGTCCAAATGTTCCTGAACACAGTGCTGGTGGTCCTGACCGACCTGGTGGCCCAGCTCCTGGGTAACACGCCGTTCCGCCGCCACTTCCACCTGCTGCTGTCAGCCATGGTGATGTTCGGCCCGGCTCTCAGCCTCTGGGTGTCCCAGCACAGCGTCTTTGCCAAGAGAACCCACTTCCTTTACAGGTAAATCCACTTCCTGCATACTTCCTGATCATTTGTCATCTGAACCAAATCAATCGGCATTAAGCAGGAACTGTAACAGCTTTTTTCTTTTACACTAAGTGGTGTCCTTATGGTCTCTGTGGGGGAAAACAAACAGCAACCCCCTCTCATTGTAGTCAATTGGAAAGAGAGACAAATATGAAACGAATGTAGCACCAACTGGGTTTCTGCAGGATTAGGAAAGTTAAATGCAAGATCTTCCTTCACACTTAATAAGGCCATTTTCCTGTTCAGGGAACCAATCAGCTTTACGTGTCCACACTATGAATTCCATCTCTTTCACACACTGAGCTCCTTCATGCCTCCTTTCCCCCAGGGTGTTCTTGCGTTCCGGTTGGGGCTGGACCTGCATCTTCGTCGGCTCCTTTGTTTTCCTCCTCTCCTTCTCCATCCGTCGTTCGCTCGCTCTCTCGGTCCGTCACCTCTCCCGTCTGGCGGTGGCTGGTGGACTGTGGCTCAGTTTCTGTAGACTCCTGGACCTTCTGGAGAACGCCACAGGAAGCTGCTACGAGCCCTTTGCCACCGGCACCGAGGCCACCAACGGGCAGCCGCTTTTGGTGTTACGAGAGGGGGAGACAAAGTCAGGCTGCCTCCGAGCTGGGATGCTTTGGAGGGGGTATGAAGTTTCTGAAGACGTCTTTCTGCTGTGCCTCTGCTGCCTGCTCCTGGCAGAAGAAACGTCTGTGTTTGGGCCCTACCTGAGCCTGGGAGGGGCCTCTGACGCCCCACTGAGGATCCTCTTCCTGTTCTGTGTTCTCCTGCTGGGGCTCTGGTTATTCCTGCTGCTCTGCCTCTTAGCGTACTTCCCTCAGTTCCCCACCCAGCTGCTAGGCGGCGCTCTGGGGTGTCTCAGCTGGAGGGGCCTGTACCAGGGCTGGTACCGCCTGGGACCCAGCTGGTGCTGCCCCGGACGGCCTGGACTTGGACTTCTGAACATCAAGAGCAGCAGCAGTGGGGCAGAGGACGCCGATTAACTAATGACATCACAGGACACTGACAAGACAATGGTTTTTGGAAATATCACATCTGAATGTGATGAATGACAAGCGCTACGTTGACATGCAAAGCAATGATCCAATATCAGTCTGACTAGGACCTAATCGTGCTCAGATTAGTCCCAGACAAAGAAGAGCCCCAGGTTGACGTTAGCTGGTTCGGACTTTAAGTGGACAGGTAAAAGGAGAAATTGATTCATTACTCACAATCAGAGTTTTAGTGACCCCCACATTCAGTGACCACGCCCATTATAGACAATCTCTGTTGCATGTATACCATTTGTAAGGTACACCAAGTAAACATGTCAACATCTTGGTTCCATCTCAATTTTTATCAGAATACTACGTGCACATAAACAAAGCATCCAAACATGAGGAAACTAACCAGGAAGTGGCAGAGGCACATTCAGTACAACTGCTGTTGTTCCACGGCTCTCTCTTTCCTCCACTTGTTTCTTTTATTAAACAGACTCTTTAATCCTCACTTTTTTCTGTGGTTTATCTTTTCCGTTGTCTTTTTCTGTTTGTCCAATCTGTGTCCTCGTAGCAGGAGGAGTCCTCCTAACTCTTCCTTAACTATCACAAAAACGTCCTCATGTTGTCATGTGACAGAACAGACAGCATCATTTTCAGAGGAATCTCAGCTCAGACACCATTTAGGAAAACTCTAAACATAAATGAGTGAAAAAAAAATGAGTCGAACGGTTTTTATAACAAAAACACAGTGGAAAGTTTGTGAGAAATTTTACTTTTTAAACAAGAACAAACTAGGAGAATTACTTTAAAATATTTGAGATCCTATCATCCGAGCTGCAGATTGGATCCATGTTCACTGAACATGTGAACAAAATCTACCTGGACCTGGAGATTGAACATTTGTTCACAAACTGATCACTTGTTGTAATTAGCACAACTAAAACCGATGTCCCCTTTCAGTTTTATTGATAAAATGTCTCCAGAGAGAAAATATGTACAAAAAAAGGTCAGTCAATAAGGGGCCAACCCAGAAACAGCTTCACGTCCAGAAAACAGTGATAAACCATATTTCCACCCTAATAAGTTTGGTTTAATATCCAAAACTCTACGTTATAGGAAAAAGTTCATTCAATCCGTAGCAGAATTTTGTTTCAAAAACAGGAATTTGACAACTTGTTAGAAAATTAACAAGACAGCTGTTCTGTATTATAAATTCTACCTATCATCCTATAGCAAGATGTACTGACTATGACAAACAAAGGCAGAGGGAGGAGGAGAATCCATCCGGTCACATTGAAGGCTGTAGAGTTGCAATTGTGTAACTTTTTTCTGGCTCAACATGAGACAACGAGGCAAAAAATATAAATCAAGCCACAGTAAAGCTGACATCATAAGGTAAACTCCAGAGGCTGAAAGGCCGTGATGCACTTCATCTGACGTGGTTAGAGGTTCATTCAGAAGGTTATCGGATTCATAACTTTTCAGAACCCCCACGGTGGAAAGTGGGAGCAAAAAGCTTGTTGTCATGGTATGTTAACATCTATGACTCAAACATTACGGTACGCAGCTGAAGGACGCTTATTTTGGTTAACATATCTTCATAAACGGAAACCAGCTTTGTCAAACGTCACGTTAACATAAAGCAAAATCTGCACCAATGGACGTAAGCTCATTCTCTGACTGACAATTGGATTCAGCTTAATCACATTTTTGCCTTTAATAGCAGTAATGCCAAATACTTGAAGGGAGAGACCCGGCGAGTTGGGAGTTGCTTATTTTCAGTGACGACCTCAGACCGATCGGTAGAGGGGCCTTTCCACCACCTTCGGACTCCCTGACAGGTTTGTCTGATGAAGTGCACTGCGGCCCTGCTGCTTCAGCCTTAAGCAGCATTAACTGCGACTTCAAAATGTTACCGTCACCATCTGGTGAAATAATCTAAACATCTCAAATCTGAACCGTGCTTGCAGCCGCGTTGTTGCGTATGGCACTGACGTTTGCCTTTTTAAGCCCATGTTTACACCCCAGGTTTCAATAACCACTTCTGATTTTCTGCCTATGTTGGAGTTATTCCTCGATTTCACCCTCTGTGAAGACGTCTTTTAAAAGTTATCCACATCCGAGAACAGACGAGATGGCATTCATCCATTTTATCGCCAGGGTGGAAGTAACGCCATCATGTATTTGCAGAGGTTTAGAGCAGGTTGAGGACCTCCTTTTGGTGATATGATGGTTGGTTGTGTGGTTTTACTTCCCGACGTTTAGCCGTCAATCTCTTCCCTTCGCATCGGCTCCGAACGTTTCCACCTCCGTGACGGATGTCATTCAAATACCAGAGTTTGACCGCCATCTCATGATAAATGACGTGCAAACATCAGTGAGCAGAAATATTTGATCTCTACATCAGAATATCTGATTCATTCACAAATATCAATGTGGTGGAAATCTGTTTTTCCTGTTTACAGACTGATCTGTGACATCTGCGATTTGAGCAATAAATCAGAATTGGTTACAAGAACCTGTCAGTGTAAACGTAGTCTAAGGTGAGGATCAGAGTATAAAATCACTAAACGGAGTTTTGTGATGATTACTGGGTGATTTGGAGGAGGATGTGATGTCATCAGGAGAGGGAAGGGATGGAGGAGGAAACAGAGTCCAGAGGTTCCCAGTGACAGTCTATCATGGCATCGTAGAGCTCCTCACTGCGCTGCATAAAATCTTTGTTCCACTGGTCGACATCACATTCAGGGATGGGCTCTGGACAAGATGGCAACGGACAGGATGTGGATTTTATTGGTGCATACAGACAAAGCCTGAAACGTGTTGATACAACGTTTTGTTGTATCATATCAACAACGCAACTCGGACCATCAAGGTATTGTTGGTTTCCTCATGCACGGCAAATACATTGTTAAATCACCTCAAAGGTATGTCAAAAAATAGTTCTTAGCGTCCAAATGACTTATTGTAACAACAAACAAGGGATAAAGTCCCACTCTAAACTCGTTTCATTATTTTTTAATAGTATTTTTGTTGTTTTTTTTACAGCTAAAGCTACAAGATTCCTTTTTTTTTTACAAAAATTGTGGCTACTCAAAGACAGTGCAGACGTATTAATGGAAAAGTAAAGGGAGTGACCTCCAAATGAGCTCTTACCTTCTGCATGATCATCCTCTACGTCTTCAGTCTCCTCGTGACCCTGCTGCAAGAAGACATTCATCAAGGAATTATTTCTGAAAACCTAAAACTATCAATGGAAACTTTAACGCAAAACGTTTTTTAAGAAATGGCATGAGAAGCGAGTCAGTTCTCACAGATGGCTTTTTTTGTTGGATGTATGTGACATGGATGACTTGCGTTTGTTCCGTGTGCACCTCTGTGTGCGTTCAGTGTGATGCTGTGATCACACCAACATGAATGTGATTTATTTACCTTGACTGCTGGACGGCAAAGGAACAACAAGTTTGAATTCAACATTTAACCTCGGAACGTCAATGTAACTTTTCACTCACTCACCTCCACAGCTCCGGACAAGTCCGTCGACAAGGGGGGCACCCCCGTGGGAGGGGGCGGCATCATGTGGCCTGGTGGGGGGTATCCATAGGCCCCGTAGTTATAATTGTAGGCATTGTTGTAACAGCTGTTGTAGCCACTGTTATAGCCGTACTGATCGTAGCCCCCCCACTGGGAGTAGTAACCACCCTGGTTCCCAGCAGCGTGGTTGCTGTAGTAACCGGACTGCTGCTGATTGTAGTTGCTATGGTAATTCTGGCTCTGCCCTCCGAGGTAACTACTCTTCTGGCTGCAACGATACGACATTCAGCAAAAGTTAGACATTCCTGAGGGAAACTCTGACGTTTTCCATTCATTCTCCAGTCACAGGGGGGATCAAAGTCATTTAAACTACAAAGTATATATCAAAGAATTGAAAAGACTATTTGGAAGAAAGCACAGGAGTGAAAAACTGTGAAACTGAATAAGAACAATAAAACAAAAACAACCCCTTTAAGTTCTCTGTTATTCAGCTTATGAATATTGCATCCAGGACTTTTGATTTGAAGTATCTTAAAGATCGGTGGGTTTTCCTCTCAACATTTAGTTAGTAATTTAGGACACTGGTTAATTTTTCTCAACCGTTTATTAGTGAAATCATGTAATAAATGTACGAGCCAAATAATACAAATAGATACCTCTTTGCTACGGCGATACTGAGTCTGAGCGGCTTCCCACCCAGCATAGTACCCTGGCACTCCTCGATGGCCTTCTTCTGTTCGCTCTCCTCCCCGAACTTAACGAATCCGTAACCTCTGTAGGTCAAAGCACAGTTACACCTCCTCTCCCCACAGACACACACTGCATACTGGCATTAAATATCCACTTATGAGAAACAGAATATAATGCGTATTATGGTAGAACTGAAACTTGTTGTTTTACTTTTAACATGAGGTAGCATCACTTGAATTGTGAGTTGCTCTTGCTTAGCCTATATGGGGAAAACAATAGTTTTAGCATAAGACGGCAAGGAAACATTTCTTCAGCCTTTTGTCGAAAATTGATGAAGATGTACTGCTGCTCAACGTCCATTTCACTGCTATTCAAATACTCATTACACCAGAAACAAGCATTACAGGAAATATGAATTCATTGCATATTATTGTATATATCTACAATAATATTCAAGCCAATTGTAGATGAACACGCAATACAACAAACCCACAAAGTGACACAAACAGGAAATGATGGGACGTCTCTCCAGCTGCCCTACCTGGAGTAACCGTACTGGTCAGTGACAACTTTGGCTCCCTTGCAGGACAGGTACTTCTTAAAAACCTGGTGCAGCTGGAAGTCGTCCACCTCGGACGCCAAGTCGCCCACAAACACTGAGAACTCCGGCCTGAAAGGAGGGACAGAATAATCACAACATTTTTATCAATATGAGCTAGAGCCGCCTACCTCACACAGGGCTGCATCATTTCCTGGACACGAGTTATGAAAAATCTTACACAGAGAAGTTTGCGGAATCTTAAAATCGGTCAAAGAACTGGAGTGCCAAATTATCATTTCTTAAAACAACAATAATTAGAGACAACCATATAAATTCTAACTTACCCAGCTTCTGGCCGTTTGCCATAGGTGGCAAAGTTTAGCTTAAACTTGCGGGGCTGAACAGGGAGAGAGAACAAACACACACCGGGTGAGTGTGTAGCATCAGACAGGTGTAATAATAGCACTAATATTGCTGGAAAATAGAGAGCGGAGTTATTATGGTTGTTATTTAGGTTTACATACCTCCACCACCCAGACCAGCCTTTAGCCCATTCCTCAGTTAGTTCCTACCAGAGACTCTATTCAGCTTCACACAAACTTCATTCACACCTTCAGCAGCAGGTTCAGGTGGACAGGGGAGCCCACCAGCTTGGGGCGTCACGGCTTTTCAATTACAGCGGCAACGAGCAGCTAAAGCTCACAAACCTGCCAGCCAAAGCGTCGCCTGAAACTTCCTGTTTGTACGGCTTCAAACACTAATG
This sequence comes from Brotula barbata, assembly GCA_900303265.1. Lineage (NCBI taxonomy): Eukaryota > Metazoa > Chordata > Actinopteri > Ophidiiformes > Ophidiidae > Brotula > Brotula barbata. The sequence goes on from OMNV01023956.1 coordinate 12,126, forward strand.
CCAAGACGCAAGAAACCTTCTCTGGGGTTTATATACACTTCAGCCTAGTGGTGTGTGTGGTGAGACACGACATGTGTTGATTGGATCACGTAGATTGTGTAATATACATCATATGTGTCGTGCTTTATAAAAATATTTGTTTGTGCCTCTATTTTTAGTGTGTATATATACAGAGAGTACATATAAATCATAGAGTGTAGGATAATATTATACTTCAATATGTCTGGTACCACACTGAGTATCTTAGCAGTTAAATTCTTATTCCATCTGTACTTTTATTTTATCGATTACATTTCCTTGTTTATGACTCCTATAGTTGGTTTCAATGATGTTTGTCTCATCTTTTCTTCTCTACACAGCATAAAAGCACAAAGTTTCATTAATTCCCTCAGTGGGGCGCAGAGTCACCACTGTAGATGTTTCCCCTCAAACAGAGTGACAGTCTGAGGGGTTGTACCACGAGCCTTACAGGTAAAGTGGATTTATTACAAGTGGATCACTGGCAGGTACATGTCTAGATATATGCCCCAGAAGAGTGCATTCCCTTACAATTCTTGATTTCTGATTTCTGCTTTGATTAAGAAAAGACTTTTTTTGTTTTCTTCTTTCAGTCACAAAATGAATATTAAATTTAAGCCAACTGATAAATTTTTAGGAACAACATCAAATTGTTGGAAATATCAGCGTGCTGCCTGATAACACAGGCAGAGGACCAAGACTAGTTGAACTCCACTATCCACAGTACACCCAACAAATAAATATGGCTTTACAACATATATCTAACACTGTAAAAAAAGGAAGGCCATAGTAAATAATCAATAATATTTGTATTTGTGAAAAAAAATGAAGTTACGAATTTAAATTAACGTCACTTAATGAACATGAAAACATGAATTTTGCAGTAAGAATTCAATCTGAAGATTCTGAGTAAATCCTTTGCAGTACCGTGGTGGAACTTACCGGGTTTGATCCAGGGACCAGTTTTCCGTTCAGTCTTTGGACACAGCGATCAACAGTCGCTTCATCTGCCAACTCCACAAAGCAGTAACCTGCTGAACCACTGGGAGGAACACAACAGACAAACAAAGACAACGCGTCATTTTTTCCCCTCTAGTGACTCACCGGTCAAAAGATTGAAAAAAAAAGATAAAAACACATTCAAAAATTGGCGTTTAAAGTGTTTTTCAATTTTATAGTTATGACACCGAGCTGTGTGAATCTCAATAAATGATGCAGACTTTAAAATGCTCATCTGATAACGGGCTAAAAAGATGTAGACTCAACATTTCTAACAATAAAAATCAACTTAATGTTATATCAGCAACCCAACCTCCCTCCAAACATCCCTGCAACTTTTTTCTGTGGAAGTTAAATGTGAGTAGTGGACATGTAGATTAAGTGAGGTGATGCTGATGTTCCTCGAGCTGTGTTACCCTGTTATCCTGTGTGTGATGATCTTTACTCCACACGGTGATTCTCCCATAGCACTGAAGGCCTGTTTGACGAAGTTCTCATCCATGTATGGGTCCAACTAAAGAAACACACACAAACACACACACACAGAGACATAATATGAGTTATAGCCAAGGTTAGCCTTCATAGTTTGGTATCTAAACACAATGTTGATAATGAAATCATGTAACCCATCGTGTGCTGAGCAGTGAAATCAAACACAGAATAAATGAGTATACAGAAGATTAAATAATAAATGTGGGTTTAGTTCAAAGCCAGGGCACTAAATACTCTAATAATTGGAACAATTTAATTTGAACACTCAATGTATTCAACGATACTAAATATATCAGCACATATTCTAGGCTAATCTGTATAAACTGATACCAAAAATATACATAATATACCAATTATAGAGAAATGTAAAAATTGAATGGGTCTTAAGATCTTTTTTCATCACAACTTCTCGATAAATAGAGACATTAACATCTTTTCGACGCCACGTGTGAATGTGTGTTAATTACTTGCTATGTACAGTCCTTAAAAGTTGATCTAAAAGTGGATGTTAAATAAGAATTGCGTTCTCCGCATAGAAGAAAAAAGCATGAATAAACGTATAAAATCCACTATAGTGTAACACTGAGTGATTTGAAGTATGATATTGTTTCCCTTTCACTGCTCCTTACTCCGAACACATTGGGTATCACTCTACACAGATTTACCAAGAACGCATTCTGTTGTTGTTGTTGTCTGTCTGTTGTTTACCTGAATTTAAAGGACAGAGTACGAAGACGGTTTGTTCGGAGGTCGTTAAGGGGACAACGGGGTTAGCTAGCTACGACACGAAGAGCATTAGCCTAGCAACACAACTCCAGTCTGTTACACCACATCAAAACCAGAACGTTACATACATCGATTTATCTACTTTAGTGTTCTGTGTCTTCATATCTACTGTAGCTTTAGAAACTGTTCTTTTGAACGGGAAGCGCGTGGCTAACGCGTTAGCGTCATGCGGCTAACGAAGCTTGGTGAAAGGAGCGGTAAGAGTGAACGTACATCACCCATCCACAGGCTCGTCTGTCGGTTAAACATTTTCACTCTTGCCACCGACGTGGATCCGCACAAAGGTTAATTAATGTTCACTCCAAGTGAACTGATCGAACATTTAAATTTCTCCTCACGTTCGCACCAAAAACCTCAACTCGTGGCTTCTCTTCCGGGTTGCTCCTCTTCCTCTGCTGTATGAGGGCACTCGGTTCTCTACTGCCATCTTGTGGATAGTAGTGTAACACTTTTCAGAGCCTTGGGCCACTGACGAAACCTGACGATACCCATGTGAATCCAGAAGTTGCCCGTGTTTTTACGTCACTAATTTACACTGGTTTTGCGTTCTTCTTTTTTTGTATAACTATAGTTTTGTCTGGGCTCACAATGTAGAATATGGCGTCAGTATCAAAGACATTCACGAAGGAATGTGTCTGTCAGATGTTTTGCTTTAATTAATTTAAGTCAACTCAAACATCTGTCTGTTAACTCTTATTAGCTTCGAAATAACAGAACTCTGGCCCCAAGGCCTAATGTTCCACTCAGGGTTTCATGTGTTGGGAACTCTGGGACATATAAAGAGACCATGTAGGTCATCTCTTTGATTTCATCAAAATCATGACAGACTTTGGCTGGACAAACTAACAAACAGTACAATCACATATGTTGGGAGCACAAAGACTTGACATACGATTGTATGTTACAGTAACGTTGAAATTTCGCATTGTTGTAGGAATGGGCAGCAAGAACTAGTCCTGCTTAGCTCCTGGGCAGTTGGTGCTGCCATGGGTATTCTAACATCATCCCTTTTTAATCCTGGTAAGTGTTTTCAAATTACCTGTGCTTATTCTTTACCAACTGTCCCCCTCCATTCTTTTCTGATGAAGATGTTGACAGTGTGGATAGAGAAATGAATGCATTACTGATGACCTGGTGAATGCATTGTCTATAGAAGACCGTACCTGCCTGCCCGCAGAGGTCATGCATGTCTAAGTATAACAGGACAGATCGTGTAAAACATGTTATGCTTAGCCATATTCTCAATACTTTCATCAATTATGTGCCAAATAACAAATGACTGAAGTTACTCAACACCACATTGCCACTTTTTTTTCCAAACTGAAAGAGACTGAAAACGTGAACACGTAAATCAGTTTGTAATTTAACCATCACAGCATCCAAACAGTCCATACAGTTTATGTACACACATTCAAAGAAGACATACCTGCCTATTTGACCATTTCAAAAACTTTCATTAACTTCATTCAATCCTTTATTTCTTTTCCTTTTCATTTGCTCGTCTTTAAATACAGTTGAATGAAAATGAGAATCCTTGTCTAAGAATGTAATGAAATAATCCTGCTGGTGCAACATGGTGATAACAATTCAATGAACAGGTCTGACACAGTAAGAGGAGTGTTTGTCAAGGGCCAGAAACATGCAGCAAATCAACCCAATCTGATCACCATCAAGGCTGAAGTGGCAAACAAGTAGTTGTTCATTCTACACAGTCAGGTTTTATGTTTGATTATTAGGTAGTTTCAGGTGTAAAGACACGTATCAAAGAAGACGGAAAAACGTCGGAATGAAGCATCAAGGCTTGAAATGTAACCTCAGATGACACAGCTTTCAGGTGTCTGAGCATTTCAGGTCCGTCCTTCCTCTTGTGGCGGAAGCTTTCAGGTGAAGAGGAAGATGTTTTAGAAGCACCCTGTGATGTCAAGGCCGATTTCCCCGCATTTGCACAGCCAGAGGATAATGGGAAGATTTGTCCTTTATGCATGGCGTTTGGGTTTTCCAACTTTGATGATTATGGTATGTATAAAGCTGCTCTTATGTCACTGTGATGAAAAGGAGACTGAAAGTGACACTCAGGCCATTTAACAAAATGTCCAGATTTTCAGAATTGGGTCATTGACCTTTTCGAACTTGTATCATTCTGCAGATATTCAAGGTCCTCTTCCCAGTCTTGGAGTGGACCATTATGGATCCATGTTGCCATTTTTTTCAGCAAACATTGACATCTTCATTGCAACAAACTGTTCTCACCTGCTGTGACAAAGAAGCCGACCCAGACCACGAATCTTTAGCCGACGAAGGTTCGGTTGTTTAGTCTGCACAATTTGTGTATTGAAACGCACCTAATATCCAACCAGAGAGGCTTATCCTCATGTGCCATGGATCCTTAAGGATCCATTCAGAGGCCTTTGGACCTGATAAGGTAACAGCAAATATCTCCAGAGTCAGACATCGTCAATGACCAAGCTCGGATGTTAATGACCTGAAAAATCAACTCGTTTGGTAAAATGGCCGGCATCTCACTTTAAGAGGGACAAAGGTTTCACCAGTTTTGTCTGGCGTTGTGCTCCTTAGGTAAACATTTCACATTAAAGCCGGTCTGTGGCTGTGTGCGTGTCATCCAGTGTTCACTGTGAGTGAGTGTGTGTGTGTGTGTGTAGAAGAAGATGCTGCAGGTGTGTGGTCATGTAAATGAGTGTGTGTGTGTGTGTGTTCAGAGCCTTTTCAGTTTTCAGTGGTGGCCGTGTCTATTGTTCAGTCTCCCACTCACGCACCAGCTGCACGTCTCACGATGAAGACATCATGACAGCAACATGGAGCTTGTACTCCACCTAGACCAAACCACCAGTGGCTCCGTGTTTATGGGTTTCACTGCTCGTTAAGGTCCATTTGGGAGTTTGTCCACCAGGGCTTTATGGTCCACACCCACGCTAGCCAGCAGGCCACCTTTGTTGACTGCCGTCTCCCTGTAGTCGATTGGCTCACCCTTTAGAGTCGTCATCTGGCCTCCTTCCATAATGATCACAAAGTAATGTCGTTGGAGCAGAGAATACAGAAAAGAAAACGTTAGCAGTGTGGCTCCCATTGAGCCGTGTTCACGTTTTTAAGGTACAAGTTGAAACACAGCACCATGCAGGCAACTGGCAGGCAAGTTCGCCAATTTACTGAGCAATCACAACGCTAACTAATCCCAACAGAAGCCTAACCTGCTGGTGGCCTGGACCTATAAAACAACTGTGGAGGTGCTCCAGGGTACTGATGAATTTCCCGGTGTGTCACATGACAACAAATCTTATGTGGTGTGATACAAAATGCAAACTGAGGCTCATTAAGCTTGCAACACAGACCATCACAGGCCGCTGCACCACCACCAGGGGGCAGCATTTCACATAACATTAAGAAGAAGAAGAAGGGTACTTATATTAGTCCCCTTGGGGAAATTAATTCTCTGCACTTTAGCCCATCCTTGTATGAGGAGCAGTGGGCAGCCAACAACACGTGCACATGCGAGAGCACACACACAACAGCGCCCAGGGACCAACTCCAGATCTTCTACCTTTGTCTTGGTCAGGGACAACGACGAGAGTGATTAACCTAACATACATGTTTCTGTGGGTGGGAGAAACCGGAGCACCTGGAGGAAACCCACGCAGGCACAGGGAGAACATGCAAACTCTACACAGAAAGGTGCAGAAGTCCAGCCTGGGATTCGAACCCATGACCTTCTTGCTGTGCCAAGACAGTCACTCTTAACCTCGGGGGTCAAGACCACAATGATACCACGACCACTCAGGGTAGCGGTGGCCACAGGTTAGTTAGTTAGTTAGTTTTTGGCATTGTGGCGTGTGTTTATATTAAGCACATAAAATATGACCATCCTCAAAAGGGGGGGGCAAGTATCCATTATTCTTATATATTGTCTTCAACTTTTCCTGGTTTGTGTCAGCAAACGCTTGAGGGAAAGGCGATAAAATTACCGAGTGCAGCCAGCAGGGCAGCGCCGGCACAGATGTCCCATTTCTTTATGAGCGTGATGTGGATGTAAACATCGGCCTGGTCCACAGCGTCCAACTGACCGTGGGGAGGTTCTAACAGAGACAGAACCTTATAACCTGAAAGGGGGGGAAGGGACAGAGAGAGAAAGAGAAGGTGAGAGGTGTAGAGGAGAGATGGGGTGACGGGGTGAAACGGAAAGAAGAAAAGGACAACATGGACCTGTGCATTTGTTTGAGCTCACCTGCTCCACCCGCTTCTACGATGGCCGTGTTGTTGCCAAAGGCTTCCTGTACGAAACTCTTCACTTTGCCCGAGTGGGATCGAGACACAATGACCTTTGGGGGGTTCACACTGTACGACGAGCGGGGGCGAGCGTTCGAACCCTGACCTACAAACGCCCAGGCTGATGGAGTGGGAGAGGAAGGGACAATAGACAGAGTGATGCAGAAAGAGAGCAAAAGAGAGACATTAAGTCAGAAAACTTCATGCATCCACCAGGGAAGTTTATGTTTTTATGCATCCATTTGTTTACGTGTAAGATTAATGAAAGTAATGAAAAAAAAACTCAATATTTTTGACTGCACACGGTCGCTGACTGGCTACACACACATACCAGTGAAGCCCGTGAAGGGTTTGTGTATGACCCCAATGATTGGTTTCCCATCTACAGCCACACACACCATGGTGGTGACATACTGAACCAGGTCCTCTGCAGAGGCACAGGAGACAAAAAGCAGTAAAAGGGATGAGAGACAAGAAGACAAAGAAGAACGGGACATGGGAGGGAGAAATAAGACAAAACCAAACACCTTTGGGAATCAGATTTCACTGATCCGCTCAGCAGCTCGAGGTGAAAACAGACAACAGGAGCATAGTTCTCCTGTCCACTTTAACACTGAAAGACATCAGCAGCACTGGAGAAATGCCGTGTCCAACCTCAAGCTTGGAAGAAAGTAACAACGCCGTGCCCTGTCTGTCTGAATTCTTGTGTGATCAATGGTACCAGACAGGTTAGACTGGTGTTGGATTTCTCCCAGACATGGATCTGGTAACGTGCGTGTCTGTGTGCCTATCCCCATGTTGAACTTCAACAACTGAAATGTAAACAGCTCTGAGTTGACTGTGAGGGAGAGACAACAGCTTGTAAAGTTCTGATGTATTTATGTGTTCACTTTATCGTGTGTGACAAATGCCTAATTTGTTACAAAATTTCTACAAATAGTCCAAGTTATTCCTGCTAAATACAGACTAATCCCTTCTGAATTGGGCTAAAAGTTGTATTACACCTGCTTTTGTTTTTCACTGCTAAACAGAGCAGAAAAATTGTTACAATGATTTGGAACGTGTGGAGTGATTCGAACCCGGATCTAATGGGCACGATCAGTGAATGGACAGCAGATATTTGAGCTAGACGCCCACCCGTGTATTCCTGCGTGGCGTCTAGAGGATCAATCCACACGGTGATGCTGTCCGCAGGGACCTCCTTCCCCCCTTCCACCTTTTCCAGGATGTCAGCCGGAATCTCCTGATTCCAAACTGCACTTTTATCCTCAGAGTTGTCATGTTCCTCACTGTAAACCTGAAACCACACAGACAGAAAGTGATTCAACCTGTGCCTACATTTCATTGTCAACTATAAATAACATACAAAGGATTGTGGCGAGTTGATTTTCCAGTTTCTCCAGTTTAACAGCTGAGGACGCACCTACAGAGAAATTTACTTAAAAACGAAAAATGTCTGTCCCTTTATTGTCCACATTCACTACTTTCATTATTGAAGTTTAAATTTGTGTAATATAAAACTGTCCACTTCCCAGTGTCTCGAGCTCACCTTTATATCAGGAGCGGCATTTCGTATGAGGTTGAACATCTTTTTATGAGACTGGAGGTCGCCCAGTGTGAGAAACTCGTCAGCTCCTTCCTCTGTCTTCCCTTTTGACTTCTGGTCCAGAACGTGACCATCGTGGACCTTCTTGACCTACAGGAAAAACAAAGAAGTCAGATCGTAACGTGATCTAGAGAGAGACAAAATGTGAAGGCAAGAAATGTTGTAAGGTTTCATTTACCTCTCTGCCACCCTGCACTGCAGCCTCCACTGACAGAGCCAGCAGCTCCCTTAGATCCACGTTCCTCCTCTGCCTGCAGAGATGCAACAAATATTAAGGTAATAGGGGACCGAGCTGGTCTTTGACCTGGACTCTGGGACATTGATGGAGTTTAGACTGGGACAGCCCCAGTCTCTGGACCGTGAGAGAGCCCCGGTCTTTGACCTGGATTGTAGGACAGCCTGTCTTTAGCACAGACTCTAGTTTAAAGTTAGGGCAAAATATGTGTAATATGAAGTAATTTGTTAGTGTTATTATCCTTATTGCCTCTTTTTTGATCAGATATGAGTGTGAGGGGTTATAACAAAACAGTGACAGAAGGAGATTAGTTTATGATTACAGATCCTCTTTAAAACATCATTTGTCATCATTGTAGTTATTATTATAAATCCTTCCCGTCATAATCTGTGTGTATGAATGATCTGTACAAATTATTTTACAGTATAACTCCTCTTGCGCTTGGGTTGGGTTCTTGTCTGACCTGAAAGCAGCCAATCGAGTGGAGATCACGCCGGCATACAGGTGGTAGATGACGCCGAGTCCCAGTAGGCAGAACACGGCCACACCAAGCGGCGACAGGCGGATTCCCATCGGAGCCATGACGGAGAGAAACCCTGGAGCTCCACACAGAGCACAAGAAGGGTTGATTAACGGAGAATACGGCGAACGTTGCGCAGAAAGCTGTTACTTCGATTGCGGCCCACAGCTAGCAAGCTAACAGATTAGCATCGCTCCGGCAACGACCGGCTTGTGGCGTCCTGATTAAGGGACGGTTTGCTCGCTACGCGGTTTGACCAAGTGAAGTGAGCCGAACGTGAAGTGGTGCGGATGAAAAAACAGAACAATCACACCTCTGTTCCGCCATGTTCCTCCATAAGTACACATCTACAGGTCACAGCCAGACAACGTCACTTCCGGGGGAGAATTGATTCCTCTTCTTCTTTATTGGCAGTTGGCAAACCAGCTTATGTGCACATTACTGCCACCTTGCGGTCGTAGAGTGGCTCAGTAGTCTCGCAGAAATGAATAAAAAAAATAAAACAAATAAATAGACATAAGTAAGCCAAAAAAATCTGGATTTTGGGAGTGACAAATGAATGGATGAATAAATAAATAGTAATATTTTTGAAAATATTTTGGAATACAGGCAAAATGCAATTCAATGAAAAGCATCTAATTACTCGTTTGGATATGTTTGTGGCGTGCGCACACTTGTTGCTCCAATTCCCTGCTATTTGTTAACTTGACCATCTATCTCACCCGATCGCACCATTGACCCTGTGTTTGTGCGTGTGTGTCCTTGACCTCACATTAGCACAGACACGATTAACTTATAAATGACCACAGCACATTAGAAGGTGTGTTGGGGTCGAGGGGTGGTGAGGGGTGATGAATAAAGAGCTTTGAAGCCATACTTAAAGCATAGATATTTCATTCAAAAATGACTGTTACAAGTGAAACTCACTCAAAATAACTATTAAAACCCCAGAAACCTGAACCTGAAAATATGCCATTCATGTGAACATACAGGTTAGATATCAGAGTGAAGTGTATGTGAGATAAGTGCGGTGTGTATTATTACCAGCGCTCATGTCTGACTTGTTTTCACTTCATCATTTTTGAAAACTGAGATGATTCAACTATACAATCAATAACATCACTGATAAGAACACGTTTGTTGGTGTGTTGTTGAGTTTGATCACATTTGATAACTCTGTGTGTGTGTGTCCATTCCTGGAGTGCAGTGAAGTATCCTGAGAGATCTGAGACGCTGTGGGAAGAGTAATTGTGTCAGAATACAGTGTGGAAGATAGAGAGGGGAGCGAGAGATAGGGACAGACGTGAGAGGGAGGAAAACAGGGGACATAGAACGAGTGAGCCAGAGAGAAAAGGAGCGAGATGAATAGAGAGATTTCATTTTTGAGAAATGAAAGAGCTGACTGAGACACTTTGGATTCCCAACTGCATCTGAACGCAGCAAGGACTTTATTCTCAAACACAGTCTTAGTTAAAAATAAGAAAATATTCCTGTCTGCCAAAAACAAGTTATTACATAGAAATACAGTGAAAGAGAGAGAGAGACTCATAAACAACATTATTAATATTATTATTATTATTATTATTATTATTAACACTAAAATGACAAATGATCTCATTTAAAACACAATTCAAAATAATCAACCCAGCAACAGCTTAGGTTTCTTAAATAGTCTCAGAGAGAAAGATGACGAGACCATGCAACACACACGTGCGCACAGTAAGCCAGGAGGCGGCGCTGTCACCATACAAATTCTTAACAAAGCGTTCTTTCACATTTCCTATTTTCCTATTCTGTGAATGAGAATACAGAAAATGATCACTATTCACAGCCAGAGCTTTGTCAAAAGGCGTCAAATGGCGTCAAATGGCATCAAATGGCATCGAATGGCATCGAATGGCATCGAATGGCATCGAATGGCGTTCTGTTGGATTTTTCCGTCTAACAAAGATTTCAACGTTTGGACGCCGCAAGGAGCAAAACTCACTGTAAACCAAGGATGGCTCGGAGTATTTTATCTTACAGCATTTTACATTTGCTCTCTGAAAGTCAACTCCAGCTTTATGATATGTATTCAAACTTAGGGGTCCCTCCTAGACCCCCACGTTACAATGTCATGTCAGGACTCGGACTTGTGATGACATCTGGTGTTTGCGTCTTGCGGTAAAATTCCTCCTCGTAATGCGGATGCTGCTGCGTTGTGATTACATCTCAGTAGTAGATGCTGTAATAACTTCCTTAAGCATTCATTTTCAAAAATATATGAAATAACGCATGAATATGCCCAATCTGTATGTAAGCAGGAGGCTGTGTTGTAATTCTGGCATTTGAGTTTTCATCTTGTCAGTAAAAAAAAATAAACCCTTAAGATTGGGTTTGGATCAAACCTGGCGGGTCAGTTGGGGTTTTGGGTCCAGGATCTTTGTTATCTTTGTTATGTTTGGGTCTAGTTTGAGGGCGTTGTTTCAAGGGCATGTAAACGTGCTGACTGTGTGGTTTCTGGATTAAAGCCATTTGTGAACTGTAAACAGATGAAGAATTGCTCCTTTATTCTTTTTTTACTTGCACTTTTAGCTAATTATTCTGCTAACTATCTCGTGCAATGACACATTTTGTTACTGAGCAACATGTATGTCAAACAACTCTAAAAGTTGAGTATTTTTCTGTGCGTGACAGAAAAGTTGATGTTTTTTTCAGACTTTTGGATGAAAACTGCAGATCAAATAAACACTTTTGCTTAAGTTTGACTAACTGTATTTTATTTCTACGCGTTATGACAGATGATAACGAACTGTGATTCATTGCTGTGACGTCAGAAGGTTGAATCTGTGCTGGTTGGTCTTGCAGGGGTTCAACCCAGACCCGTCTGGTCTGGGTCCATGTGGCCCTGACATTAGCTCAGAAACAGAGGTTTGTCTCTCTGAAGGCCTCTGGAGGAGCAGAAAGAACAACAACAACAACAGATTGATTACCAATTGACCCGATTGGTTGGTAGAAACGTTGATTTCAAGCCTTTAAAACTGGACCACCCACCCGTTGCCATGGTAATCTGTGCTCCAGTCAAGAGGCGGGTGGTGGTTGGAAGTGTGTCGACCCAGTTGGTGGTAGTCCTCTGATGATGACATCACTGCCCCACTATTTAACATAACTCCTCCTATTGGCTGGTAGTCAGACTGCATGGAGGGGGGGTAGTCCTGGAGAGAAGGAAATGACTTTTAATTATTTATTTTTTTATGTGATTACAAAAAAGCCAAAGAAGCAGCCACCAAACGCAATGGTAGTTTTAAAGTTACAACATTCTTTTTAGGCCACTCAGTCTGCTTGTTCTGTACTAACATTAGGTCACCGCTAGATGGTAACGTAGCGGTAACCTACATGTATCTGAAGGAGAAATACACACACATTTCTGACAGAAGAGGAGGAAAAATGATGGAGTGGATCAATGGAGGGAATATACAGAAATCTCAAAAATATAAAAGTGTGGTGGGAGAAAATGGAGGAGTGTGTGTGTGAGCGAGAGAGTGAAAGGGGAGTTAATCAGAGAGTTGGGAGTAAAAGAGGACAGCAGGTGGTTGGGTTTCTCCTTCCATACTCCCCCTCCTCCTCTACCTCACCTATTCATCCATTGTTGAGCAAATTCTTCTCCTTCACCCCTTCACAAAGACCCCATCTGCCTCTTTTGTCTCTCTCTCTCTCTCTCTCTGTCTCTCTGTCTCTCTCTCTCTCTCTCTCTCTCCTTTCCCTGTCCTTCCCCTCTCTCTACCCGAGGAGGAAAAAAAAGTTTGGAGCTTGGTGTTCATTCACTTTTCTTTTTTTGTTTACTCTCTCTCTCTTTCTCTCTCATATATGCATATGTGGAGTGAGAGACAGAGAGAGGGAGAGGAGATTATGTTGGGTTGGATTTAAATGTGATCTATAAAATGAAATGAAATATAAATGACATGGAGCAAAAGCAAAGCGAGGGAATTTGTGAAAATATTCACCCGAGTTTTTATCGGTTTCTGCTATGAAACCATGAGGACAGAACACAAAGTCTGAACCTTTCATCGGCACCCGTCCACATGACACACAGACAACAGACAGACAGACAAACAGATACACAGGCAGGCAGACAGACAGATACACTGACAGACAAACAGACAGATACACTGACAGACAGACAAACAGATACACTGACAGACAGACAGACAGATACACAGGCAGACAAACAGACAGATACACTGACAGATAGACAGACAGAAACAGATACACAGGCAGGCAGACAGGCAGACAGACAGACATATACACTGACAGACAGACAGGGAATATTGAGCTCCACTCAGCATAAAAAATTACGTTTTTCCATCAAGTGCAACATTCCAGCTTATAAAGAGTTAATGTGTCTGCTGCACCGTCAAGTACAATTTTGATGTTAAAGTGGTAATCTTCAAATTTTCTTGTATAAAAAAATAAAAATTGAACAACATCTTTCCTTGGTGTTTACTTTTGTACAAGTTTTTTCATAAATGGTGAACTCAAACGCTGCAGTGAGTCCTGAGATCCTCACATGACAACATGGTGGGCTTTTAGTAACTATACATATGTTGTATACCGAAGTGGTAGGAAAACTCCAGCTATGGGGACAAAGATTGGACAAACAAACAACCGAAAAAAGACAAAACAGAAAAACAACCTATTTGACCAAAATGACAAATGATTAAATCCTGACAGTGGTATCTTTGATATTCGTATCCATTTTCCCACTCAAAGATTTTCTGTTACACCCCTAATGAATGCTGCCATTTTGGATGAGATTTTTTACAAAAGCTCCACTGCATAGTGGGATTGTTAAATGATTATGGAAGCAAATGTTGATATCTTCAAAATCAGTCAGAACTGTGACCACAAATTCAGTTCCAGAACATTCTCAAAAGAAAAAAACTGGATGGAAACACAATATAGAAACACCTCAGTGTGTTGTGTGTCTGACCTGTGTGTGCGTCATCCCCAATGTGTGTCGGCTTAGCTGCTGGTGATGATGGTGTGGACTGTGCAGGCCTCCCAGGTGAGCCTGACCGTGAAGGGGAGGGCTGACCTGCAGTGGAGGGGGGGACGCTGCCGCCACGTTGCCCAGGGACAGAGCTCCTTGGTGGGGGACACTGGGCCGAGGGGCCGTCCCACTGGAGGCCAGAGCCTGGAGCTGTGAGTGGATCTGAGTGTGAGGTGGGGGCATGTGAGAGCTCAGGCCGGGGCTGGTGGCATGGGAAGGGCACAATGTATGTGGGTAGGACATGTACATG
>OMNV01023957.1:0-10188 GCA_900303265.1 Brotula barbata
TGGAGGGTACTTCACACTCCCACACACACCCAGAGACAACACACACACACAGAGACAACATACACACGTACACAGAGAGATAACATACACAGAGACAACATACACACATACACAGAGAGATAACATACACAGAGACAAGATACACACACACACACACAGACAACATACACACATACACAGAGACAAAGTACACACTAAGAGACAACACACGCACACACACACACAGACACAAACAACATACACACATACACAAAGACAAGATACACACACACTCAGAGACAACATACACACACACACACACACACACATACACAGAGACAAGATACACACACACTCAGAGACAACATACACACACACACACACACACACAGACAACACACACACACACAAAGAGAGACACATACAGAGAGACAACATACACACACTCCCACACACTCAGAGACAACACACACACACACACACAAAGACAGACACACACAGACACACACACACAAAGAGAGACACACACAGCTGTGTGTGTGTATCAGTTTGAGTATGAAGGTGTTTCTTTTTTCTTTTTCCTGATTGACTCCAGTATGTGGAGGATCATTTCAATGAGGCTTCGTGTTGAGTTTGTGTCTAAGTCAAACGGAGAGAAGTGAAGAGGAGATAAGAGAACACACACACACACAGACAACATACACACACACAAACGACCACATTCCAGGCAGGCAGACGCATTGCAGATGTGCGGGCTGAACGTGCTCCACATGCAGCCGTTCAACTGAAGTTTCTGCAGCAGTAAAAATCCTCTGAGGCTCTCCGGGTTTCAACCCCCCCTCTGACTGTTTCTGCATTCGTCTCCTGCTGCTCCTCAGGACGCCGTTCACTTTTTATTCAGCAGGAATCAAACTAAATAAAACACTGGATCCTGATTCACAACGTCCAACAAACGGTCGTTAGCACTTCTGGGGTCGACGTGCTAACGTGCAGCTTCACGGCTAAATGAGGACCGGACACTTTGACCCCGTTACATTCACTCCACACTCAGCATGGTCATGACGTTTTAGTATCTATGTAGTATTCTTAAGAAGTCTGTATTTAATTTTAGTAAGACTTTAGACAGCGTCTGTAAGATAAAACTGTTATACAACATAAAAACATGCAGATTACAGATTACTCTAAACACAGGATGGAGAGGATAAACCTGGTATGAAGGGAACGAACATGGACACAGGATAAGAGATAATGAACACATCACCTCATATCAACACATCCTGGTTTGGGTTAAAATGCAGAGACATCATTTCCAATTCTTTTCCAATCTGATATCAATAAATGACTGTATTTTTTAGACCGTGATTGTTTGCTCCAGTGTTCTGGACATCAGGACGCCGTGGATCAGGGGTCAGGATCAGGATCCCCTGCCCCTCCATGTAGAAGGTCCCTGAGTAAGACCCTGACTCCAAGTTGCTCCAGACAAGAAGGGGGCCTTCATGGTTACATGGTGTGTGAATGAAAGGAAAACAGTGTAAAGAGCTTTGGAAAAAGAAATGGAGTCCATCGTTGATCCTGGTCTGTCCTGGTCTACCCTCTTCTCTGAATCTGACAAAAGATTTTACAGACGCATTAAAACGTGCAGTTAGTCCATACATCAACGTGGCCCTGAGACGTTAATGAGGGAACAGATGACAGCTGGAACAGCTGGCAGATCTCTGTCTTTTTAAACATGAAGGAATGTGGACATGATGGTTGAGGGACACCAGCAGGACCACTGAGTACAGATTATGGAGCTGTCCCTAATGTCATCGGTGCTCTCACCTTATTGTTACTCGTCAGGAGTTTGGTGCAATAATCCTCCAATCCTGAATCAAAGATGAGTTCCATTGTTGAATAATCCCAGCACAGATTACAGGAAGTAGAAAGATCTTCTATGTTCTGGGGACAATGTGATGTCTGTGTTGAACCAATAAACTTTTTTTTACTTGTTAATTTATATGAATTCAGTTTTATTGTTATAAATGTGATGATGTATAGAAAACAATAAAAACAGTAAAAATCGTATCAATTGTTCACAACATGACTTTTATTTGGAAAGTCAAACCAACAATATTATTGTGATAAATCCTACAGTTTTTACAGTGAATCGCTGTGTTTAAGTTAATACTACACAAAAATACACAAACATTGGAGCGTGTTGTACTACACACATATATTGATTCATCTTTGGGTGGCATGGTGGAGCAGCGGTCACAGCATGAAGCTCCTGCAGGGTTTGAATCCTGTGTCCTCCCTGGTCTTTTTTGTGTGCATGTTGTCCCTGTGTGTGTGTGTGTGTGTGTGTGTGAGGGGGGGGGGTTTCCTCTGATTTCCCTCCTGATTAAATCCCGTGTGTGTGTTAAATTAAAGGCTAATCTGGATTTTCTTCCCGTCCGCTGCTCATAATCAGGATTGTGTAATGTTTGGAACAGATTTTATTGTAGTGGACCGTGAATCTCCTTAAACCGAAAACGGTCCGGACCTGAAGTGGAAGCAGCAGGATGACATCACACATTGACTCATGTGACTGCCAGCGAGTGTGTGTGTGTGTGTGTGTGTGGTTGAGAGAAGTTTGAGGTTCCTCCTTCTTCTGCTCCTCCTTCCTATGGTTCCGCTGATATTTATCATTCTATTGTGACTGAAGTTTAAGGTTGGATCTGATCCGATAAGGCTCCATGAAAAGGCTCCCCTGGCTATATATATTTAAATGGGCCTCTTTGTTACATCTCCCCGCTCACCCTCTTCATCTCTTTACATCGATTCAAAGTGCATTGTGGTTCGCATCCAATTAAAGTGCAAATCCGCCCGGAGATTGGCAGGAGGAGCGTTAGCTGCTCCCTGTTATCGGCCAATCCATCGGATAAATCCTCACGTCAGAATACGATGAGATGTTTAACTACACGTGACACATTTTCACAGCGCCCCCTACAGTGAGTGGGCATGTAGGGCACATTTATGTCACCATTACGGTAAATAAAGTGTAAGAATAAAACCAACAAAGACGTTCTCTGGTTTGAGTCTTGATTACAGAGATTTGTTGCTTCACATATCACTGATGAATATGTTGAAGTCCACAAGGCCATAACCTCTGACCTTTAACTGAGGAAGCCCCGAGGCAGCCTTTACCCCATCCTAACCGAGCGATGGACATTCTAGGTCCACCATAAAACAGAGTCCAGCGTCCGTTATATTTGGGTTATTTGTGACTTTCAGTGTTACCTTTGTGTCCCATCACCTCCTACGATCGTTGTTCTTTCGTTCTTCTTTAATCAGACCCTTAAGAGCACACTGAGGTGGTCTTTGTCTAAGGCTAGATAAGCCACTAGAATAATACGACTATGTCATTTTAAAGGACAACATTTAACAGTAATTATATTTTTGAAAATAAAATTGGAAATATAGAATTTTCTGGTCTATTTTAATCTGAGTCGGCTTCATGTTTCATCGTCATTCAAATAGCGTTTTGGAAGACCTGGTGAGCTCACTGCTCCTTTTAAATCCATCACTCATCCACACCCATGTGCAGTGGATGAAGCCGACCTGACTCCCATCCCCCCGGGTCTCCAGCGGAGACTTGGAGGGAGAAGTTGCTGAAGGCGTTAACATCACTATCTGAACTCTCGTTTCCTGTTTCTAAATCTCATGATGCCCGTCTAACGTAAACTCTTAAACAGAACGTTAAGGTGAATACTGTCACTCTCTCTCCACCGTGTTTTCCCTCTTTTGAACATCCCTTGAGTGATTCTGAACAGCGATCCTCTATGTTAAATAAGCCTCGTGTTGGGATGGCGTCCGTCTTTGTGTCATTCTTCCTGGGAGGATGAACGTGTTTGACTGGTGCGGTGGTGGAGGCGTATCTGCACCTCCTAATCCCTTCATGCTGCTGGTATTGTTTTTAATCTGCCTCTTCCTTCCTCCTCATCCTACTGCCTCCTCTGACAGTCCAGCTCTTCTTTTTACGCTCAGATCCACAGCGACAGGTTCTGTGGATGTTTCATCAAAGATTTGTTCTTGGTGTTGGTCTGACCTGGAAGAATCGAACTGGATTCATTTTATCCCAACAACATGTTTACATCAACAATTAACACCTTTGGTTCCACAAAACCCACAAACTACAGTAACAGGAAGTGAACATTTGGTCAACAACGGCTGACAATCACAGGAGGAGCCTTAAAAAGACGATAAAGCACCGCACGGATTCAAAAAGTGAATAAAAAAGAAGACAGGAGTCTAAGTAACACGTCCGCTTTAGTTCGATGTTTTTATTGGCCGAAAGGTTAAAGGTGAAGGACTGGAAATCCACACAGGTCAAAGGCCAGCCAACTCCCTCTGACCCTGAAGCCTCGTTGGCGCAGTAGGCAGCGCGTCAGTCTCATAATCTGAAGGTCGTGAGTTCGAGCCTCACACGGGGCATGGATTTTAGCAGCATGGTGGTTAGCACTATAGCCTCACAGAAAGAAGGTTCTGTGTTTGAATCCCGGTCGTCCTCTCCTCCTTTCTTTCTGTCTTTCTGTCTTTCTTTCTTCTTTATTTCTTTCTTTCCTCCTTTCTTTCTTTCTTTCTTTCTTTCTTTCTAAATATTACAGGATAACAAACTGAAGGGAGAATGTTGAAGTTGAACATCTATATTTGTCAATGTAGATGCGCCAGACTTATTAAGGCAGCAGCTTCAACCTTCCCTCAAAGTGAAGTTTTCCAACAGTAAAGCTGTAGTACATGAAGAGAACAGACACTTCATCCACCATGGGAGGACTTACTAATAAATTGTGAAATGAAACATGAGCCTTGAAGCCCAGCTGAGGCAGTGTGAGTGTATGAGAGCGTAGAGGAAGGGGGCGCCCTGAGAGGGGCAGCATGGAGTGTGACGGAGCATAAAAGCATCTGTGTCTCAGACTGACGCCTTGTTGATTCTTTATGAAGGAGAGATGAAATAACTCAGAGCTATATTGGATAAATTAAGAGGCTGGAAGCCCTCAGCCTGAAATGGAAAACAGCGTCACAGCGTACGGAGCCGTAGGATTCAATGGGACGTCTGTCGAGTGATGTTGTTCTGGTGATTACTTTGACTTAAAGCAGGCAAGAGACTGAATGTTGGAGGGATAATCTGAGCCTTTATATACTTTTACATTTTTTATTTGAATATTTAAGTATCAAAAATCATCAGTTTTTGGTCATCCACAATCAATAAAGACAGATTAGCATCATCTTATCATTTTATTATTTTATTATTTATATTCAAAGCTGTTCAAACTGATACAAACTGACTGAGTCCAACGTAACCACACACTAAAGTTAGACGTGTCATCGTTACAGTGTGATTAATGTGAAGTCCAGTTCAGAGTTATTTTTAGCTCCTTGTATTCATTTGTTATGTTGCCTGGTGTTAAGTGTGGATTCTCCTGATGCATCACCGCAGCAGATAATGAGATTCTGCAGGTCTTAGAGACTGGACTCTCTCTAAACCTGACATGTAACAGATATCTGCTAACACACACACATTTGAATTCCCTGGGCCTTCTAAAGTGTGCATAATCAAATCCTCCATTTCTCCTCCTATCCATTATGGCAGCAGCTACAAACCAGCAGCACGATCAGGGCTTGATATGAACGAGTGAATATTCCTCAAGGTGGAGAGCAGACGCTGGTTTGATAAGATAGGTTCTCAGGACCCCTTCTATCAGAGGGTCAGGTGTAAACCGTGGTCCTGACCACTTCAAAAAGAGGACTGAAAAGAAGTGTGGTGTGATTTATGACTGTTTGATGACCAAAACTGCCCAAACAGGATGTAAACTGTCAGTATGTGAACCGTGTGTGTGTACGTTGTGTATTGTCATTTCCTTGTTCCAAATCTTAGGTCGGTGTGTGATGAAACGCCACATTAATTCACCGAAACTTGTTAGTCGTGGTTGCTTTCCAAGCCGTAAAGAGCAGCGTGCGAGTGGCCCAAGTTTGGAGACTGTTGACATTTTGTTAGTACTAATTAGAATGCAAATTACAGGACGTACTGCCAGAGAAATGTTCTGACTCCACATTCTGCAGACAAAGGATACACTCGTTCTGTCATTACTTCTCCAATCAGTCGGAGAGCTGACAGGGAAGAAAATGTGATTAGAATGCAAATGGGAGCAACAGGATGAAAAGAAGGAGAAATAATGGAATTCAATCTGTTGGAAAGATTCAGGTTGGTGCTAAAGTATAAACATACTCTGTACAAATGTTTACCTCTGCTGTGTTATATACTCAGTCATACAGCTGATCACACATGGGGCACATTTAACGTATCTGTTAGTATGAGCACATTCACTCACTCCATCGGTTTGTTGAATTCACCAGCAGCAGAACTCATATTAACCTATACGGTTAAAGTAATATTAGCACAAGACTGGAATGATGTAATGAGCCCACTGGTGATCAAATCCTGAGGATCAGTACTGAGTATTCTACTGAAGTGGAGGAAACTGAAGCAGTGTACCTTGTTAAGAGTAAGTCAAATTTTTATTTTGGGACTTCCGCAGACAAACAACAATCAGAGATGTGCCTCATTTGCATAATATTTGCATACCACCCTGCCCACTAAGGTTACCATCTCCCACGCAAAAAATAAATAAAGGGGCCAGAAAACATCCGTCCATGTATTTCACACTTCGTTTTGTTTTCATTTTTTCTGCCGAGTGTTTAAATCTTCCCACTCTCGCCTGTATTTCTGTGTCCGTTTTCGTTTCTCACCCAGCTGGCCACTGAGAACCAAAGTCCCGCCCCTACTCTGCCTCTGATTGGCTCTGACCTTGATCTTCTTACCCAATCCCGAACAGCATCACTCCTCTTGCTTAGCAACCTGGACCCAACCAACGAAAGCAGTGAGCACCAGCCAATCAGAGGCGGAGCAGGGCGGGTCTTAGTGGTGAGACAAAAAGATGGAACAAATTGATTCAATATGGGAGGATGGTGGAAACTCTTCCACCCTAACATGATGATGAAACCAAGAAGAGATGGAGAGGACTGAAGCAGACTGAGACACCTGTCTTTGTGACCACTTTCCACTTCAACGGGTGAATCTGCCGTAGTCTGACATCAGGTGTCAGACCTGTGTCAAAATGTTACCAGAACCCCAAAAAATCAAACAGATCATCGCAGAGAAAATCTGCTCAAAAATAAAAATGAAACAAATAAATCTGATTTTTTTTTTGTCTGTGATAATACACGTTGTTTCATTTAGTGTATGAATGTAAAAATCTATGTCACATGGTGTTTAAAATCTAAATAAGAATATCGTGGTGAAAAAATGTGACTAATTTACATGTGTAGAGACTGAGAGGATGAGAAAGGAAACAGTAACCAAAGCTGTCAGGTCCTGACGTGCTTTTTCTCCTGTTTGAGGACTGAATGTGAATCAGGGCCTCACTCCATGTTGTTTGAAGTCCTGTCCTTAGCGCTGTAATGTTGCTGTTGTTGTTGTGGTCGCTCGGATTAAAGGCATATTCTCTTTCATCGTGCCCTGAAAGCTCCACTTTTAGAGCTCCCTCGATGATATTTGAATGCTTTTACACGTACCAAGGTAAGTGGTTGTTGTTTTATCCTTTTTATTGCTCCAGTTGAAGCTGCCTGACCCCTCAGTCCGAGTCTTATTTCAATCCAGGACCCATGCAGTCTTCTATGTCGTTGGATTTAATCTGTATACACTCTGGAGGGTCACACGCTGACCAACAACATCAGTCTGATATCATTAAGGGGATTTCTTCCAAAGCCTTTTTATTAAATCTAATTGAATCTAATGTGATTAATCAGCTGCATTATATGATTCTGATTATTTCCATAACCACAGAGCTGTAATCTCATCTCATTCGGTCTAATTAATGGATGGCGTGACATCAACTTCTGTACAGCTCTCCTGATGGGCTGTGACAGCTGATGGCTGCAGGGAGACCCAGGGGGAGGAGCCTGTAGTAGGCAGCAGGCTGATTGGACGTTTCATGACTTCATGTGTGCCATGAGTTATTCATCATCCACTGTCCGTCATATGGACAGTGTGTGTGACCGTCGGCCACTTATCCATGTGTGTGTGAGTTATATATATATATGAGTTATATTATATAATATTGTTATATTAGTTGGTTATATTTCATTTTATATTATATTTTGTCACATTGTTTTATATATCCTATGCTTCTTTTATCATTGTTTTTGTTGTTTTTTGTTATTTTTGGTATTTTGTTGCCATCAGCTACTGGATGACTTGAATTTTCTTTTTGATTAATGAATAAAAAAAATCTATATAATCTATCTATCTATCTATCTATCTATCTATCTATCTATCTATCTATCTATCTATCTATCTATCTATCTATCTATCTATCTATCTATCTATCTATCTATCTATCCCTGTGGTAGATACCCGTGACATCATCCATCATCTTATGACATCATCGTCTGCAGCTGTTATACGTGGCGTCTCAGAGGACCACTTCTGAAAATTGGCCTGTCACAACTCATTTATTATAATCAACTACTAGATTAGAAAATAAAATAAATTCCAGTGAAATTACGCAATCCTACACAATCTGTTACCAGGAAACTAGTATGTTGAATATCTTTGTTTTTGTTTCTCTGGATCGTATTTACTTTTTTTTCAACATGTATGTACGTAAGCTGTTTGTCATGATCTCCATGGATCTACAGGGTCATTCCTGGGTGTCATCGTCTCACTGGGGGGCATCTGGATGGATCGTGGTGAGACCAACATTGAGCCCTGCAACGCACAGAAACCAGAGGTTCCTGAGGTTGACCCATTTTTACAGGTGTTCCATTTTCAGCCATGTTTCTGTGTGGGTCTCTGCCCAGACAAACACAGGCACGATGTTGGAAATGAAAACTACTGGCAATCAGACAGGTGTTGGAATAGAAACAGAGGTAAGGACTCTGTTTCTAACTGCCCGTTTGGACAAAAATACGGAATGTATTTTCTTTGATAAAAACTTCACTTTTCATTTCTCTGCCTACCGAGGTTCCATAAATCCCAAGACAGATGTTCACCGGTTTGATGGAGAGGAAATCAGCACAGTAGCACAGCAGCATCCTCTGACTGTGGGGGCTGTCTCCTGGGATACGGGGCAGACTTAGACCTGCCTGTCATCGAGCTCCTGATCCCTCGTCTTGTCCAGCTGTTTGTCTTTCTGTCCCTGTAACAACGTCCGTTCAGAGGTGCTACAGTGGGGGCCTTTGTCCAGTTACAGTTACAGTTACAGTTACACCTACACTGTAGCTTCCCATATGATGGGTACACGCTACACTCGTTTTAAAATCCTGACAGATTTTTAATCTGTTTGCATCACATTCATCATGTAAGGAGAAACTTCAAAGATACTGATACTCTAAAACACACACAATGTGGTCCCAATTAGAAGATCTGGACTTTGCTGATGACATAGTCCTCCTGTCACACACACAAACAAAATGCAAACTAAACTCACAAAACTTGCCATAGCAGCAGCCACTACAGGACTTCATATAAATAAAACTAAAACTAAGGCTATGCATATAGACCACAAAGCAAACAATGCCATAAACCTGGATGGAGAGACATTGGAGGAGGTGGACACATACACATACCTGGGTAGCATTGTTGGGAAGGACGGAGGCAGCGACAAAGACACACAAGCAAGAATAGGGAAGGCCAGAACAGCATTTCTAATTCTAAGAAAAGTATGGAACTCAAGACACATCTCCACACAAGTCAAACTCCGCATCTTCAACACCAATATCAAGTCAGTTCTACTGTACGGGGCAGAAACATGGAGAACCACAAAAGCAACATCAAACAAACTGCAAACATTCATTAACAGATGCTTACGACATATCCTGGGAATCTACTGGCCTAACACCATTACAAATGTAGAGCTCTGGAAAACCACACAACAGGAAAAAATTGAAACACAAATCAAACGCAGAAAATGGGGATGGATTGGGCACACCTTGCGGAAACCACCCTCCAACACAACCAGGCAGGCCTTAACCTGGAACCCCCAGGGAAAAAGAAAACCAGGAAGACCCAGAAACAGCTGGAAAAGGTCTGTAGAGGCCGAACTCAGGGATAAAGGAACATCTTGGAAGGAAGCAGAGAAGATCGCCCAACACCGAACCAGCTGGAAGAAGTTCATGAATGACCTATGCTCC
>OMNV01023963.1:0-10806 GCA_900303265.1 Brotula barbata
CCTAACTGTAACCCTAACCCTAAGTCAAACCCTAACTTTAACCCTAACCCTAAGTCAAACCTAACCTTAAGTCAAACCCTAACTTTAACCCTAACCCTAAGTCTAACCTAACCTTAAGTCAAACCCTAACTTTAACCCTAACTCTAACCTAACCCTAAACTAAAACCTAAACCTAACTCTAACCCTAACCATAACCCTAAGTCTAAAGCTAGCACTAACCCTAACTTTAACCCTAACCCTAACCTAACCCTAGGTCAAACCCTAACTTTAACCCTAATTTGAAGTCTAACCCTAACCCTAACTCTAAACCTAACTAAGTCTAAACCTAACTCTAACCTAACCCTAAACTAAAACCTAAACCTAACTCTAACCCTAACCATAATCCTAAGTCTAAAGCTAGCACTAACCCTAACCATAAGTCT
Organism: Brotula barbata; assembly: GCA_900303265.1. NCBI lineage: Eukaryota > Metazoa > Chordata > Actinopteri > Ophidiiformes > Ophidiidae > Brotula > Brotula barbata. The sequence goes on from OMNV01023963.1 coordinate 423, forward strand.
AACCTAACCCTAGGTCAAACCCTAAGTCAAACCCTAACCCTAAGTCTAACCTAACCCCAAGTCAAACCCTAACTTTAACCCTAACCCAAGTCTAACCTAACCCTAGGTCAAACCCTAACTTTAACCCTTACCCTAAGTCTAACCTAACCCTAGGTCAAACCCTAAATTTAACCCTAACCCTAAGTCTAACCTAACCCTAGGTCAAACCCTAACTTTAACCCTAACCTAACTCTAACCCTAACCATAACCCTAAGTCTAAAGCTAGCTCTAACCCAAACCCTAAGTATAACCTAACCCTCAGTCTAACCTTAACCCTAAGTCAAACCCTAACTTTAACCCTAACCCTAAGTCTAACCTAACCCTAAGTCAAACCCTAACTTTAACCCTAACCCTAAGTCTAACCTAACCCTAAGTCAAACCCTAACTTTAACCCTAACCCTAAGTCTAACCTAACCCTAGGTCAAACCCTAACTTTAACCCTAACCCTAAGTCTAACCTAACCCTAGGTCAAACCCTAACTTTAACCCTAACCCTAAGTCTAACCTAACCCTAGGTCAAACCCTAACTTTAACCCTAACCCTAAGTCTAACCTAACCCTAGGTCAAACCCTAACTTTAACCCTAACCTTAGGTCAAACCCTAACTTTAACCCTAACCCTAAATCTAACCCTAACTCTAACTTTAATTAACCCTAAACCTAACTCTAATCCTAAATCTAACCCTAACCTTAACCCAAACCCTAACCTGAGCCCGTCCCTAACCTGAATCTGACCTTAACCCGGACCGGGAACCAACCCTTACCTGAACCCGGAACTGAACCTTATCCGAACTCAGAACCGAACCTCACACGAAACCAAGCGGCCTTGACCGCTGATGTCTGTGTAGCTATCAGGAGTGTAGACAAGCAAATACTATGTTCTTGTTCTTTTTAAAGAAAGATAAAAATATATATCTAGAAATATATGAAATAGATTCCTGGCCCAAAGAAAGACAGGAACCATGCTAAAATCACGCATTGGATTGTAGTGGCTGAAATCAGTACTACAAAAATAAACACCTATCTGAAAACCTTTTTTTTTGCTTCCCTCTCAGGGCGTCCGTACAAGGCAGATTGCATTTGGAGAAAAACTTTTCTTTTTATCTCACCGATGGCCTTCTTCAAGGTCTCAAACGTGATCTCCTCGGCCTGCTGGGACTGCAGAGGTAAAACCACACAAAGATCAACCAAATCAGAGTCTGATACAGAACACATTTACACACACTTTACGACAGAACACCAGCTGAGCTGTTAACAAAAGAAGACAAAAAGAGAACGCGTTTACATGTAATAAATAATAAATATTAAATTGTATTTACTAAGCGACTCGACGACTTGAAGATTTGACAAATCAACAGCAACAAAACAAGAGCGAGGACAGAACCCTGGAGGAGGAAGTTATTATTGAATCTAAACGTTTATGTTGGTAGAGAAATACATTAGTTTTAGTGGAAGTAAACTAATTTTAGCATAAAGGATCAGATTTTGTTAACTGATTATGAGAAACTAAGTTGTTAGTCAGAAATCTCCAAATTCCAGTTCTGACATCTGTTGTACCGTGCAGGACTCATGAATCCTAAATTACTTTTGGGGAAAATGTACAGACAATACACACAAAACCTTCGTCGGTGAGGATTCATGATGTCTGTCTGTCTGAGTGCTATCAGGAGAGGGTACACCAACCTTATGTGGCAGGTTGTTGGACAGGATGTCCTCCTGGATGGAGACCGTGTCCACAAAACTCTTCCTCCTGGTCAGGCGGTCTTCATCTGTGGGATGACATAAATGTTTATCTGTATTGTGTCACATGTTCTTAGATTGCTCATGTTTCTGCTTTGCGTTCATCTAGTCTGATCCTCTACAACATGACAGAATGTCTTCGTTCAAGCTGTCAATCAGACAACTCCAACAGTCAGACGTTTGATTTTTTCTTCAACGTTCTCTTCATCTCATCTCTGATCTTGGATTCTCTCACTGAATCAGGTCTCAGGCCGTTTATTGGTATTTCTTCCCTCTTTCAGCTCTCTGTCCTATCTGGACCTTCCAGCAGAGTGAATACCTTCTTCCTTCATTCCTTCTTTTCCCTTACATGTTGAGTTTTTTTGGGGGAGTTCCTCCTGGTCTCAGAGGAGGCCTGTAAACGCCTTGAGACTGAACGTGTAGTGCTGGCCTACATAAATAAACTTGAATTGAAAAGGTTACGTATGGATTAATGGCGTAGAAGTTGTCACATTTTACAAACAGCTTTTTCTATCCACAGCACCAGAATGAAAACAGACAACATTCACAGACTACAGGGAGCACAGACACACTGTCCACGTCAAGTGACACGTACTCACCGTAACAAATGTCCACGCAAGCAAAACAATCGCAAGAAACAATCAAAGAGGCCAAAAATAATGGGTTTGGATAATGTCTGTGGACTGAGGAAAGGTTTTCACTCCACGATTTTAACTTGCATCTGTCAGTCTAACAAACTTTATGGTTGTAATTAAGATGAAGTCATTCAGTTGTATTCTTTTCCGAGTTGTTACGATAATAATAGACACATTCATGGGGGCTTTGTAAAGAGTTTGTCTACTTAACTAAATCCAGCACAGTGAGAACTAGTCGCTAAGTGTAACTGTAACTAACACTCTAAACTACCTGGTTACCTCTGGACGTCTGCTTGCACTTGAAGAGGATTTTTCCTACTGTGTAAAGCACTGATGTTAAAACGAAAGCACAGAAAATAAAACAGAGCAAAGATGTTCGTTAGACTTAAGAAAAGTTTGTGGAGATTTTATCACTTTTGGTTTGGTTTAAATCACAGCTGCCTCTCTGCTGAGGAAAGATGTAGAAATGAGTGTCGTCGGCATAATGTGGGACCTTTAACTTCATTTAATGTTTTATTACAACCACACGTAAGGTATTTTCAAGTCAAATCTTCAATTAAAATCCAGCAAGATTGTGCATGTGCTTTGTGTGTGTGTGTGTGTTCGTGTGTGTGTGTGTGTGTATAGTGTGAAATGATGAGTCTGACCTGTGACCTGGGGCACGTAGGGGACGGAGAGTCGCTCTGCATTGTATCCTGGTCCAGCCAGACACTCGGTCATGTCAGCTGTCTGGAAGTACAGCAGTTTGTCCTCTTTATTCAGGGATTCAGGGAGTCTGAATGGGTAAGGGGGGTCAAAGGTGAGACAGCAATCCAGACAATCCAATCCAACGTCACACACATATACTGTACTTTGAATAACGAGTTCATAGACCAAGTCTCAAAACTCAAGAAAACACAACCCATTCACAAATTACTATTATAAGAAGTAGATTAGTAGTTTTGGTTTTGAGAACTGTTTGTGGTTTGTCTCCTGAGTAATGAGGGACACTCACGGACACTTGTCTCTGAAGACATGCTCTGGGAGGAGGTAAGGGGCATCCATGGTCCTTAGTTCGATCACCTGGAGAGGACGGAGTTTTAGATTTGCTGCTCTTCTCAGAGTTAAGAGAATAATTTCAATGACGGCATTCGTCATCCAGCATCAGATAATCACATCTGCAACAAGTTGAACTCTGAAATACAGCGGGGCATCATCGGCATATTCACTTCAGGCATGGTATAATATAATGTTAAGTATATAACAGTAAACATCAAATGACATTAAGATGAACTGATGCAGATTGCCAATAGTTGTAATTTTGAGATCTCTCAGCTAAGAAGCATAGATAATAGTGGAGAACAAAAATTAAACACTGAAATATTCAATTTATCGGTGCCTTTCTACACTTTAGTTCCCCTTGAGGTCTGAGAGGACACACCTTACTGACGTGTTGACAGAAGGCGGGGTTGGCGATCATCTGGCTGAGGAAGTTAAGGTAGGCCGCCACCAAAGCCATGATGCCACAGCGAATGAACATGGGCATGCTCTCCTCGGTGTTTAGGGCCAGGTCCTACAGAAAACACAAACACAAAATACATAATCAGCAAGCAGGAAGCAACAAAATATACACGTGACTGATTCAGATGGTTGTTGGCAGGATGTGGGCCAGGTTCTGGGTGGTTCCTAGGACAGTCAGTGTCATTGCTAGGCGGTTGCAAGGCTTTATATGGATTTTCCCAGAATGCATCGTGAGGAAATTGGTATGATGGTGTGCGTGATGGTGTGAGTGATCTCCTCGTGATGAGTGAGAACGTTCAGATGTGGTCCATATGAAATGATCACAGAGTCAATTAGACCAGAATCACTGTCAGATGGTTTAACCCAGTACGAGTGCCAACATGCAGTCAACCTCTGGCGCTTGCTCTGTCACCCTAAGGTGGTTGCCCTGACGACGACCTTTTCGTCTGCAGTGTGAAAACACAATCACAGTGCAAACACACATCCCGACGTCTAGGGGGGCCTGAGGGAGACGATTCAGCGCTCTGAAGCCTTTTAGGATTAGGACAGCTCAGGAGACTTAAGAAAAGGATGCTAGTGACGAGAGATGCGTGTGTCTGTGTTTCTCCACCGGACAGCACAGAGTTAGCACTTGGCTTTATCGCTGTAATACAAATATTAGGGCCACTACTGGACAATACAGAAGAGAGACTTTAAGAATAAAGTCATGATATTCTCATCAAACAGCCGGTGTGTGTGTGTGTGTGTGTGCAGACCTCGTTCACACATCCTCTCCCATCCAGGTGTGTTCTCATTAAACTTGCATGTGGTCATTACTGGCCGGGCAATTGACAGCGGCAGCCATCACTTCCTGGCATCTGAGCTCCGATGTGAACACACCATGTTCTGAGGAGGTCCTAAGGAGGTCCTAAGGAGGTTCTAAGGAGGTTTGTCTATCCGGTCCAGACCAAATCCTCACCACACACAGAGACTTCATTCTTTCCTTCTCCACTGATTTTGTCATCAATGTTTTTGTTCTTTTATTTGTTTTTTGCTGTGTTTTTCTTAAATGTCACCCTGTTGGTCCTTAAACTTATCTTAAGCTTTTACGTGACGGAAAGTCTGAAAATGTCACAGCACCGCACACAACGCATATTCCTGCTCGCACGCACCGCAGATCAATGTCTGCATCGCCTTTGTCAATAAAGGATGTCTCGTATCAATAAAAATGAATTAAGAGTCGCACTCAGTACAGACCAAAAAAAAAAAAAAGGATGAAAACTTTTGCGTCATCTAAGGTCTTATTTAGGAAACAGATGAGGTGCAGATGAGTAAATAATAATAATGCTTCTGCGACGGAGGGCCCACTGCAGGTTTTGTGCCTTCCAATGACAGAAAAGAGTCTCTTCCGTCCCCAGTGTCCTCATTATCATGATGCTACAGTCTGTGCCATCATCGGCAGTTGTCAATCCGACGACACACACAGAGGGAAAGCTTCCATACCGATATAAGCTTAGCTGAGGAGGAAATGCATTTTCAATCACCAGCTGAACCGAGCAGACCCGTTTATTCACGCATGGTAATGCGAGCCAGGTGGAAGTGCACAATTTTTGTCGCAAATCAATCAATGACTGCATAAAACCACGGTTACCTGCAGAGCCACGGACAGCCGTATGAGGTCGATGACCACTTCCTCGTTGGCCAGCTCGATGGTCAGAATGGCCAGTGTGGTGAAGAGCAGCTCAAAGTTCTTATGGACATTATCCTCCTCTTTGGAGCCCAGATAGATGTGACGGTACAGCTGCTGACCATGCTGTGGGACGCAAGAAGATCCAAAGACACTGAGTAAGGGCGATTCTTTTTACACTGCAATCACAGTACAAACAATCATTTGACCCAAAAAGCACGGTCGTGTTTTGAGCCCTCTCCTCTCCTGTCGCATTGTTTTGTTGTCTTTTGTTGAGAGGTAGGAAAAAAACATGCAAAACTGAAGAGATGTAGTGCAGCATCACTGAAGACAATGTTTGGTGGTGGGTTTAGTAAATATTCCCCATGGTGGGAGAAATAATCAGATTATTGTGGCTCCATAATATACAGAGTATAGGAAGGACAAAGTAAAAGATAAAACAAAGACTAAATGAGCAGAGTGTCTGGAGCCGTTTCAAGGTTCAACAACCCATTCTTCCATTCTTCAGCTCAGAAATGAAAATATTATTGTGCTGTGAAATAGAATAACAGAAAAACCGTGACAGTGGCTGCGGCTGAGATAACTCCATTCATCTGTGATTCATCCTAAAAATAACCAGGCTTCTTCACGCACTGCTGGCCTTTAATGTTTTAATCAAATAAATGAAAAATCAGCGGGTAGCCCGACAGCACCTGCTTTGTGCCGCCACTCATTCATTCATTCATAAGGTTGACGTGCAGCCTAACTCAAGGCATTTGAAGATGATGCTATTTAGCAGTGATGGACACAAGCTGCTATTCATTATCTCTGACAGCAGATAAGGCCTGGCTAGGTGGCTTCATCTGCTCATGATGAGCAGGAACAGAGATAGGATTCAACAATGAACATGATACTGGAAAACAGAAAGGGGGAGGGGCAGACCCGGAGATGGATCCAGTCATGCATGTGTCCTGGGCTGTTGCTCTACAGATAAGGTCCTAAAGAGACTTCTACAGATGATTATTATTTTGTTGGGTCAACAATTCAAAGGACTTTGGTGTTTTTCAGTACGTTAGCATGGTCTCCTTCAGTCTGGATGTGAGAGAAATCATAAGCATGAAGTAGAAATAAAGTACATAGAATAATGTCCACAATATGGAGTCCTAGATTCAATATGACAGGAAGTAATGTTCAGAAATGAAAGTCTACAGGAGAGAATATTAAGAGTGAACTTTCTTTGTTTTTACCTTCTTCATGAAAGCAACATCTTGCTTGGAAATCTTCTCTCGCTTGATCTTCAATGCTCCGACATTAGGAATGATTCTAAAATGGATAAAAAAAAACAGACATTTAACTGATTGACCTGTTATTGTTTTCATTTTTTTCTTTTAATTTCATTTAACATTGTATGTTTTGGAATCTCTGCAAAGCTGGTATGTGGAAAAACAAACAAAACATCAGATTGAAACAGTTGAGCACTATAGTGCACACCGAGTGAAAACGTCTGTTTTAGCCTTTCTGTAAGAACGCCTTGACAGATTTATTTTGTTCAGCGTATCCAGCGGTGACTTGCTGGAGGCTGGCTAAACATCTGCTCGTTACCATGGTTTTTTGTGGATGTGTCTAACCAGGTGTGCTACACGTTGACGTAAACTGTGCTTGCAGCAGCGATGTAATTTTCACATCAGTGATCACTGATAATACACAACACAATATCAATGGTTGACCACTAGATGGCAATGCAGCTACTTTGAGTTTTGTCGGCTTCATTAAGGTCAGTCTTATCTTTCATCCTGCATTTACCTAATGCCGCGTAGTTTGGCACGGTTGTCATGGCGATCTATGATGTTGTGCAAAATCTCGAGCACCAGCTGCCGCAGCTCGCTGTCCTCCATCAGTGAGATGGAGAAGAGGGGATCCAGGAAGGGGGGAGGCAGCCCGGCCGCCATGGTCTTGGATTTAAAGCCGGAGGTCACCTGAGACAAAGACAGAGAGACAGAGAGAGACATAAAGTGAGGTATAAAACGGAAGAAAGGGCAGACACTCTACAACATCAACATCTGAAAGTCACATTTGAAATGGAATGAATGAATGAACCTTGACATATTGACAGCTTACATATTTTCAGTCTGCATGAAAAAGCTGAACTCCTCAGAATTTTGAGAGCCTCTTGCTGATTAACTTGCAGTGTGATTGCAGAAAGAGCCATAATCAATGATCTCAATCAGCAGACACACACTCAGTATTCACAATGTATCCTCACGTTGGGTGGAAACACGGAGTTCTTCATTACATCTCAGATACAGATTTAATCAGCTTTGCCTGGAAGCGATGCAGACAATGAGCCATGTAACCTTAACATTTTCTCTCGTGTTCACCACAGTGCCCATTATGTGAAAAAAATTGTTTTTCAGTCAAGAGAGGCCAAGGCGCCCCGTTCTTCCTACGCGTTTGGAAACCGTCTCCCTCTGGATCGCATGTTCTGTTTCCACCTTCCTGTTGCGTTCAGATCTGGGTTTCAACCTGACAGCAGGCAGCGAACCCTCCGCCCGCCCGCTCCAGCTCAGGCTGCAACCCATCTGCAGCTGCACGCTGTTACAAATACTTTGACCTTTCGCCGTTCCTCCGCTGCAGCTGAAGGCAGGAGGCAGAGAGCGGAGGACGGTGACGCACCGACGGGAGAGTAAATGAACCTGTGACAGTGTAAGAATTTTACTAACGCTGATAATCCGCACATTATTGGCTTACATTGTTGGTCGCTGAACTGAAAACTCTCTCCTTGGTTCCCCTCGATGGAAGCGACACTCTAGCTGTGCGGAGGACTGGTTTGGTACCTGTGCCTCCTTGTATAACTTCCACACAATGACTAATGCTGGATTTAATAAATTTAAAATAATAAAACCAAAAAATGTATTTCTCCATATTTCTGAGAGCTGTGGTGGCACAGCAGCCACGTGACGGCAGAGAGGAGGTCTTACTCACCATGATGAGGGAGCTGAGCAGCATGGCCTGGATTCGCTTGGTTCCCTGATGCCTGAACACAGAGCAGACCGTCAGAGTCAGAGTGACATGCGTCAATCTTGGTCATTTCTGACAGTGGAACAACATCCCGGATTTTTTCAAATGTCTCTGTTCTGAGTTGACATTAATATTGAGAAAATAGAAGTGTGAAACAATGTACACACACCACGTAATGGGAATGATGAGAATCTAATGTATGACTTCATCAGTACCCTAAATTACCACTTGAAAAAAAGAAAAAAAAGTCGGTCAGAAGTCACCAATCATTTCAGCAGACCAATCACAGCTCCTCTTTCTGTAAATTCAATCTATTTATTCAGCAGGAGAGAACAAAAAGTAAGAATTCATTCTTCTTAATAAGTGGGATGGGAGGAGGGGTTCGATAGCAGCATTTCTTTGACAAGGGGACGTTCTATGATGTGGAGACACAGCAGCTCTGCCAGCTGGGCTTCCATTCCTTGAAAAGCTGAAGATTCTAATGTCTCTATTTAGGAAATTAGCAGAGGGAAGATTGAGGACAGACAAGAGACTGGGAGGAGGAGAAGGGTGTTTGATTTGGGATTATCTGTTGGTGCACTCTCGTGGCTTCATGGATTATCTTGTATCTCCTTGTTTGGAAGAAATCCAGCAGTCCTTTCAGTGACCCCAGAGCCAAGTACACCACAGGGGTGTATTCTGGGGTGAAACCAGGACAGATGGGCGTGCTTGACAGATTAAGACTTCAGAAAAGAAGAGCACGTGTCCCATCCTACTGATGACGTATTTCATTCATGTAGACTGCGTTCTTTCCATATAGTGCTCTATCTGTGTGTTTTGCAATATAACATACAGTGCACGTATTGAAAGTCTCTAACTTTTCAAAGTCTGTGAAGCCAAAAATATCAAAGATAAAGTTTATCACTTTGGAGCCAAACTCTCCATCCTTGCAATTGGAGGAAAAGGCAGCAGAGTAGAACTCCAGGGTCTCTGGCTGATGAAGCAATGACTCACCCGATTTTAACAGTGTCCAGTGTGTGGCAGGGGGTCCCGTACACCGGCACTTTGCCCATTACGAACATCATGACCTCGGCTCGCTGGTAGTCTGGCAGGTTTCCTCCAAAAAAGCCTGATAGGCGGAGAGCGAGAGAACGAGTGTCACAATGACATCAGAGTCAAAACACCAGAATGCTGAAATCTGCTTCAGCGAAAAATAAACAGCATGTAAGTAACATCACATGATCGATCTTAACTTCTGCTACACTATAAAGGATGTTATTATTCATTAAACTAACAGTACAATCAATAAAACTGTACTATTTCCACACAGGTGGACTAAGTAAAAAAGCTCCGTTCTGTACCGATGGTCTGGATGATGGCGTTCTGGACGATCCTCTCTTCACTCTCTTTGCTGCGTCCAGACGAAACGCTGCAGCTGGAGTTTCTCCTGGAGCCGTCGCCCAGCTCAAAATCCACACTCATCCTCAGGTGTTTCAGCAGAGTGTTAAACACCTCCAGCACCGTGGGACCTGCAGCCACACACACACACACACACACACACACACAAAACACATGATGTCAGCTGGTTCTTTCTGGTCGTCTTCAGATTCATTAGCATTAATAATGTCACCAACAGGAATAGTAAATGTTGCGTTTACTGTGGACTCAGCGTGGGGGAGGGACACGGGAACACGTCACTTTACTTATAAAGACTATCAGCATAAACACAAATCCTACTGAAGCACGTCAGCCCACAAACAACGGGTGTCTGTGTGAATCTGGTACAGTGAGACTTCTATTCCAGTATCAGTGGGACTGTATCAGTCAGATG
>OMNV01023963.1:10826-42434 GCA_900303265.1 Brotula barbata
CAGTTTCTAATCACTCTGTATAGATACTGTACCCAGCCAGAGATTGGGAGGAGTTGCACGTTCACTTTCAAAGGTGAAAACATCAGACTCTTGAATCAGTCCTACCCAGGATGCAATGCATTTTACAGACAGAAACAGGAAAGTCATGTGGATGGGGTTGATTTGGTTCAAAACTAAAACAAATGTATAAAGCACATTTAGTTCACTCATGCTTATAAACATTTATAAACTTTCTACGGGTAAGATTTGAGCATGTAAAAATCACATAAATTGTGTGATTAATTACACAAACAGATCATTTGTCAATCATGACAACTGATTCTTTCTTCTTTTTGCATTGTGATGCAGCCACCGCAGAGGATTACCTGTTCAACTTAATCATGATTCAATCCTTATCATTTATGAAACAGTGGCCATATGGATGAATATTAATAAATTGGTTTCGTTCTTTTTCTTTCAAAGAGACCAATTTTATTGCAATACATCATACTGTTCCCATCCTAGATCATGACATCATCACTGCCATCAGTGTTTGGGCAGTCCAAAGTCACTCACCCACAGAGCCTTTGGCAGCAATGGCCACAGTCTCCAGAAGGACCTGAACAATGCCGGCTCGAACCCGTGGCGTGTTCTTGTTGTTAGTGTCCAGGTGGTTGAGAACCTGCTGGATGACGTGGTGGGAATGCTGAGCCTGGACGTCCACGAAAGAATGAGATCTGATTAACGGTGCCAATGACACACAAGAGAGTAAGATCCAACTATTTAGAGACCACATCCATGTGGAAAATGGTTATGGTCTCGCAGCCTCGTCCGGAGTCGGACACGCCTCCAGCTGTGCTTGCTGCTCTTCCTCCCTGTTCATGTGATCTCTGAAACACTATTTAAGGACCATTTGATGCTCCACTGAAGGCTTACACAGGCCCGTTGAGTGGGGAGGCTCCTTCTCCTGGGTAGCAAAGTTTGCCTATCTCTTGCCACTCAGTGGATAGTGAATATGAAAGTCCGCTTAATCATCCATTTGAATTTTTCTCTCCATTTAGGAGGTCATGTTGTTTTAGGAGGTCATTATTGTTAATATGTTTATTATTATTGCATTTATTAGCTAGCCAAAATCTCAAAAACAATCGGTAAAAAATTAAATTTTTTGTGCTTTTGACTGAAGACATTGTTTAAAATCACATTTACAGAGGCGGACTTAGTGGTCTACCAGCGTGTACGGTACCTGGATGGAGTACATGATGATTCTGAAGCAGGAAACCGCAAACTCATTGGGGTCCCAGAGGTGATGGTTGTCCAGGTGACTGTAATCAGAAGATAAAGAAAAGAAATGATGAATATCCTCACACAGACAACAGAACCATCATCCATCCATACAAGTTTGATGGACGTTTATCCCTCTAAATCAGGGAATAACGATTTATTGTCATCTTGTGCATGTAATCTAAAGGACTGCCTTCCTAATAATCATTGCACGTTTGTTTGAAGACAAAACCTGAGAAATCTTTCGCACACTTCAGGAGCCCAAAGGGAACCTGAAAGTGGGAGCTGACATGAGGATTCGAACCTTCGACACCTGTCGGCTTTGTGTGCTGTTTATTACTGCTGTCATACAAACACATATAATAATCGTGATTTATTCATTCATCTACAAGATCAGAAATTAAAAGATGATTTCATTGTCTAAGTGGCGTAATCTCACAGACATAACACCTGATCCACATTCTAAATTAAAAAAAACATAAAATCACTGCTTTCTCTGACCGTTAATATTCTTTACTCTATTATACACCTTTTTTTTTGTTTAATTTAAGATAAATACTGGAATATTTTGTCCTATAAATATATTGAATACTAATTATACTTAATTATCAAATAAAGTATCACCACTAGATGGCGTTGTTTACTATTAATTGCCGAAAATTGACATTGATTGACACATTGACATTAATTCATGTGGAAAACTACTTTAAATGGTTAATTTATAAAAATGCATGAATACATTATATTTTCTTTCAAATAACTGAATGGTGACATTTGTAAATATATGATGAATGGGTACTATAAATCAAAAACAAAACAAACAAAAAAAAACCCAACTCGTATCATTCACCCAGTACCTCTTATCGTTCTGAAGCCATTGTGGGACATTTTAGCATTTTATCTGAATGTCCTTGGCCATGGTGTCTTACGCTGACAAAAACCCTCAGATGAGCTGCAGCTCTCGAGAAGAAAGCGTGGAGAGGATTTTACCTCTTTCAAGATAAGAGCGCATAAGAACGAGCTGAGAGATGAAACATGAGGGGAAAAGGATTTTCCACTGCAGGTTAACGGCAGGTCAAACATATTTCATCCTCCACTAAAAACGACCCAAACAAGCTTTTTTCTTTGCATTACTTCCTTTCAAAACAACAAACTGATGCTGCATTCACATTCCATTCACAGTGCGGTGCTACCTACCAAAATTATATAAGTGCATTTCCACTCGGCCTGCACAATATTGTGTTCTATTGTTAGACTCAACAGGCAACCGAGACAGGCACAAAAAGGGAGGAGCTTCTTGATTCATCAGAGTGATCGATTCCAAAAAGGTGATGGGCGAGGTCTGAGATAGTCCAGGGAGGAGAGGTTTGATTCAGAACGGAGAATGTTCTCCCAATGTTTTCAGAGTCGCTGCTTGTTGAAGGTTAACAAGTTCATCAGGACAAAAAGCGAGATCCTAATGATGGTGCAGGTGATCCCAAACAATTCCTGAATTCAAAGTGGCTCTGACTGGGAGAGCGTGGACAGGCGGCATACCGTACTGACAGTTATCTCACAGATAGATTCATTGACAACATCAAGATAACAGTCGATTAAAAAGCCACAAATGATGAAGAAAACTGTTTCTCAGGTCCGTGTTGCAGAGGAAATACCACATGAATGCAAATTGTGTTCTATTTCTATCTAATTCCAATTTTAAACTCAGCATTAAGTCCAGACATTCTCTTGAAGAAAAAGCCTGAGGCCATGTGCCTCCACTCCAACCACACACACACCATGTCATTGATAATGCTCTGGGTCTATTTAATAATCAGTGCATAAAAATGTTAGAGACAGAAGTAAAAGACGGTATCCTCGTTGGGAAAATAGATCGAGGGGATACACCGAAATGACAGAGAGAAGGCAGAACTAAAATGAAAAAGAAACAAGGAGAAGAGGAGTGATGGAATGAAAAGCCCACATCCACCAAAATGACGTCAATACAAGCTGCTCCCTCCAAAAACCTCCTCCTCCTCCTCCTCCTCCTCCTCCGCACAATAAGCACCACAAAGCTATTTTTAGTCTGAAGATACTGGCTTCCTCCTCCTCCGCCAACTCCAACTCCCTGAAGCCACACAAAATTACAGACAGACAGATGAAGACAAGGAGCAAGACAGAGAGACAGAACGAGACAGAAAAAGGCAAGGAGCCAGTCAGAGACACAAGACAGGCAGACAGACAGAACGAGACAGAGAGACGGAGACAGGGAGCAAGACAGACAAAGACGGGGACCCAGACAGGCAGCGAGAGAAAGAAGACAAGCATGAAAGAGAGACAGACAAAAACACATCACACACACCGCCTCTCTTGAAAACATTACTCTTCACGGGATGCAACGTTACAGAGCGGAAGACTGAAGAAGACACGGAAAAATAAAATGAAAAACACGCTGCGGTTTCCTTCCACCTCCAAAGAAACGCAGCTCAGGTGAATTGGAGTCGCTAAACAGCCCATAGGTGTGAACAGGGGGGTAATTGAGTTGTCTGCTTCTATGTGTGGCCCCTGCGACCTGTCCTGTACCCTGCCCTTTCACCCAGTCACTGCTGGGATAGGCTCCAGCCTCACCGCCCCAGACCCTGTCTTGGATGAGCTGTATGGATGGATGACTCGTCTCTCTATGGAGTCGTCCAGACTGGTGTGACAGCAAACCGACAACACATTGCTCTGGTACCAAAAATCACTTGCCCAGTCTGACAACGTTTCAGGTGTATATGCCCGCCTCCAAAGTGCTGCTACTGGCCAATCAACCTGTGTTGACGGGAGTGTAGAGACACGTTTTCCCCTCACAGACTCTGTGTTTGGTTCACGGTTAGAAGTGAACTACAGAGGACACTTTCATGACGTGCTTTACATGGGAAATAAGAGCTTTAGTCCTGGAATTCAGGGATGAGCCGGGGTCGTGAAAAAGGCAGAGCAGTAATGACTGAGCCAACCCTAACGTAAGGTCAGCGCGAGTTTGAGGGAGGAGAGAGAAGAAAGGAGAAAAAAGGAGAGATGTAAATCAGCTGAACAAGCAGGGAGCTGGAACACAAACCAATATGACAGACTGGAAGACGAGTCAGCAGAGACAGGGAAACAATTAAATGCACCTCAGGTTTTGAGGAGCCCCTACAGATGTGGAGCAGTCAGTAATATTGTGTAATTACTGGTTAACGGCAGCGTTAAGAGGTTTGCTTCATGATTAAATCTGTTAGTGTTTCTCTTGGCCACGCTAAGCGGCGCTCGGTTACTTTTACCGTCATTCAACCTGCTGAAAACAGTGCCACGGTCTAACACAAGGCCGAGGAGAGAACAGTAAAAAAAAAAAAAAGGACACAGAGTGGTAGGAAACTTAAGTAAATATATCAGAATATCATGGTGTCAAGCACCAAGTCTGTTTAATAAAAGCTAATGTGTGAGTTTACACACTGAGTCAAAGTCCTTGTATTCGTATGCATACTTGGCCAATAAAGCAGATTCTGACACTGATCTAATGCAGAAATCCGGTCTAGAGTCACATGAAGGTTGTCTGCTCTCATACCAAACTCCAATTTGGAAAAAGAGCTGAACGGTCCCAATTCGGACAGAGCGGCGGCTTGTTTACTTTTCCACTCCACTCCACTCGAAGCCGACACCAGCAGAGCTGAAAGCTGCAAGCACACTTTTGGGCCCTGCCGCTCATTTGGCACTTGGAGGCACTCTGGCTGACCGAGGCTGACACAGAGACAATTGCTTTGCAAACAGATAAAGAGATTAAAATTACCGACCCTGAATCAAAGAATTTAAAAGACAATTCAAAGGACAGCATAAGGATCAAAGGATTGATCTACTGTCATTTAAAACCTTTGAAATGGCACTCGGCACGCCGCAGAAAATCAAAAAGAAATCACAAGGAGCCCTTTTGTTGCTTCTGAATTCAAATCAATACAACCCACACGGCTCGCTCATACAGGAGATACGATTAGTCGCTTAGGGCTGGGAAATACCAGGGAGGAGCTGGAGGAGACGACGTGAAAAGAAGACCAGAAAATATTTATGTTTTAAATTCTAAAGGAGCCTGAAAAGGAAAGTTAAATTATTGGTCATCTTTCCTATTATTGAAAATGTTTTATCAGTATGCGTCAGATTTTAGCAAAATTAGCACATACAGATGTCGGAAAGGATTCAGAACCCTTCACTTTTTACACAAGTAGTTATGTTACAGCTTTACTCTAAAATTGCTTAAATTTCATATTAATTTCTGCACATGACCCCAAAATGTCCAAAACAAAAAAACTTGTGTGAAGTTGGACCACGTGAGGATTCACACATCATGTTTATGAACTATGTAAACAAACCATTATCTTCACCTCGTTCCTGACAGGTATTTACGTGCATGCGGATGTTGGGACTGATGAAGCCGGAGTTGAGCAGAAGATGCTGCAGGCACACAGCCAGTTATCTCCTGGATGAAGAGAGCAAGACGGCTGCGAGCGTCCAAAAATGACAGAAAACCATTATCTCTTCTCCGGATCTCTTATCACTTTAATTTCTTTTCCTGCCGTGCTGCTCTCTGCTTTCTATCATCCAGAGTGACGAACACTTTGGGAAAATTGGCAGGCCATTATGACCCGGGCCCTTGGGCGCCTGACTATTGATTGCACGTGACATTAAGCGATCCAAGAACTGAAGCTTATTGTGGTGTTTCACTCGATGTACGTCGCCCTTGATGGGTGTCAGTTAAACGCCTATAATGAACAAAGTGTTCTGTGTTTACAGAGAATAAAAAGGAAAGAACTCTTAATTTTAAAAAAATAATCAACAATTGCAATAATAAAATCAATAATATAATAAATCAGAAAATAAATCAATCATATTCCAATGGGAGACATGAAGGCAAACTATGTGCTCTTATACCCGTTTATGCCTCCAGCTGACAAAAACACACAGGAAACAGGCTTCATCCGCTAAGACGCATCAATCCAAAAACCAACTCTAATTTCATTTTAACAGCTATTTGTGTTTAGTGCTTTCAGTAGTCATATTATGTAAGAATTTAAATGGCATATTTTGATACTATGATAACAAGATTGACAGATTAAGATTAACATAAAGTCGATGATTGATAGTATATACATATTGCACACACAGCATCAACTGAAACAGCCATCATTTTGAATTCAATAATCATTAGTAGTTTTTTTTATCCACTGTAAATAGATGGAGAAAGACCTAAAAGAGCAGTGTGGGCAATATTTCACATAAACTATCACCAGGGAAGGCGGTGTGCAACACATGACAAGAAAAAAAAGGAAGATAGTCATGATGAAGTGGCTCGGTTCTTAATTCACATGTGTATTTAATTTGACTATTTAGCTTGTTCTAAGCTTATTAGCTGCCGTCTAGGCAGTCCTACTATTTTTTTTATACGTTTTGGAAGTTCATATTCATCTCAGATATCAGATCTTTTTTTAATCTTGTGCCTCCTTAGAACTTCAAGCACGTCAAAATGTAGACTTCCAAATATTTTATATTTTTGTTTTAACTAAGTATTCTATTAAACATATGTTCATTCATGGCAGCCTTGTTTTGGGGTTTGTGATGCTGTAAATTTAGACAGAAATTTTATCATTTACTGAACTGAATATCGGTTCGAAATATTGGCTATTGGCCTCCTTGACCTACCGATTATTGGTATCGTATCGAACCTGAAAAAAACATATCGGTTGATCACTAATTTATTGTGCTCCAAAAACATCTAACACATTTGCCAGTTTTGCAACGGTTTTGGTTAATCCGTGCACATTTTCATAAAATATCAAATTATTACAACATACTCCATTCCTGAGAGATGTTTTGAGGCACGGCAGACGCTTCGCAGTCTGGATGGTAAAACTCACTGCAGCTGGTGAGGCTTCAGTCCATAACCATAACACTGACAATCCATCGCTGGAACCATAAACGCTCTAATTTAGCAGTGATAGATCAGGAGACCCCCCCCAACACACACACACACACACAACCACAGAGAGAGCGTGAGTGTGAGTGTGTGTGTGTGCGTGTCTGTGTCTGTGTGTGTGTGTGTGTGCGTGTGAGATCCCATCTGCCTGCCTGCCATTCTAGCAAGGGTGAGAGGAATGACTCTAATATCTTTCCAGCTTCGCTCAGAAAAGGCCCCTGGGGCCCCCTGGTGTTCACACTGATAATGACTCCTCAGCTAAAATGGCCCAGAGTGGCAGCAACATCTTCCCTCTCTGTCACCTCCTCTCTCTCTGCTATCTCTTGCTCACCCACTCCTCTTGATTATTCTTTCTCTCCCTGCCTCATTTTTAATAAGGAATCAAACTCATATTAGTAACTTTAAGTAATACTGTTGAGAAAAATCAATTAATTACAAGTAAATTACACTGCTTTCACTTTCACGTTGCTTAATAAACTCAATAAACAACACAAGAGGTTCCCCAGATAATGTGTAAATATGTGTGTAATGTGTAAATATGTGTTCTTCTGATCCAACAATCAAAGTTTTTATTTTAATAATCTCTGGAAACTTCTATTGCTGAAAGTATGATGAAACTGAATTTGCAGCCCATTTTCAATTACAGTTCATGAAGTCATCTTGGCCACCGTAGTGTAATCACACAAATTAAACTCGGTGCACACTGAGCCGACAAGTCTCATAAGATTTAGGCGTCTGATTAAATAGCCATGAGTGTCTGGGCAGAAGTGAGTAAAAAAAAAAAGGTGTTTACTCCATGTCAGCGATAAACTGTCTGGACTTTTAAACAAACGTGTCTGTTGTTGTCGTCATTCATTATAAGTCAACTAGCACCTCAGACCTCCTACAAGCACGGTGGTTGTGGCTATGACCGTATTGATAAAGGAAGCAGACCGCCGCTCTGTTCAGCTCTGTATTGGAAAAGGGCCAATACTCCGGGGCAGCCACTTAATCCTCCCTCGAACAGGAGGAGGGACACTGTAATCTAAACCTAATAACAACCTAATGAGCTCAAGGTCCAGCTCACATCCAGATACTCACACCAGCACGGGCCGCACGGCGTTGTTCATGTTTCCGTAGGCCGCCCTGCCCAGCAGCTCCCTGAAGCAGCTCTCTGCCAGCGCCGCTGGGTTCTCCTCCCCATCCTGCACTGCGCCTGAAGGTGTACTAGGATGACCTGCCCTGGAAGAAACATGGACAGGAAGATGATTTATTGATTTACTTATGCTTTATTTAATCAGGAAGCCCCCATTGAGATACAGTATCTCTTCTTTCTTGGGAGTCCTGGTCAAGATGGCAGCAGGACAAGACAAAATCATTATCCAATAAAAAACAACATACAAACGCAAAACCCATTAGAACTACACATTATCATTTGTTAAATGATAGGCAGGAAGGAAAAAGGACTGAAAGTCAACTCAATACAAGATTATCTGTAGCCCAATATGACCTCCGATGTCTCCAAGATTCTTTACAGGCCAACAAAAGGTTCCAGACTCAGACCAAAGCTCTATGAGAAGACAAAGAAAACCTTAACATGTAGGGGAAGATGAGAAGAAATTCAAAGAGAGATTCCTGCAGCTCAAATGTCCAGGTGAGACAAAGGAGCTTGAAGATGGGAAAGAATATATGACAAAGAAGAAGAGATGTAACAATACAGGAAATCAACACATGAAACCTGACTCAGTGCCTCAAGACCACAGAGATGTGCTCAAAATGAAAAGACAGACAGAAGGAAAGATGGAAAGAAGGAAAGGACAGACAGACACAGAGAAAGAAAGCTGCAGGTCCTGGCATTATGTGTGATATTTATAAAATAATGCAATAGTAAATCATTTCCTCGGCAGGATGCCCAGTCACAGATGGACTGTAGGCAGCCGCATCTCAGGAGGGAAACAATGCAATTACTTCCAGCCCACACACGCGGTTCAGGGGAAATTAAATGCTTATTGGTGTCTAGGAGCAGAGACATGGGAGACGAGAATGAAAATCTCTCCCTGAAGAGGGGAAGGCTGCTTGGTGTTTCTGAATGAGCAACACCAAGAATAACTTAGAGAGGCTGACGAGTTCACATGATTATTAAACAATGTAAATTATGATAAAAAGTTTATTTTCTGTTGTTAAGCTCTTAAACATCCAGAGACCAAAGCCTCAGGCTCAAAGCCACTGATTTGAAATTCCAGTCAGGATCCCAGAGGTTTCCTCGATATTACATACATCAGCCTGGCTATCAGGGGAAAATGTGTTCGAAACGACGTGGGTGGCGTCCAGACATCCCCTATCTGATGTAAAGGTTCACAGCTTCGAATATTTCACTCAGTATCTGCAAAAGGACAAGTGGCTGAAAATATGCTGCTGAAAACTGTTAGCTAATAATAATTTTGGTTTAAACTGTTGAAAATCTACTCTTGCTGGTTCTATTTTCTCTGCTGCGATGATTTACAGCATTTGTCGCTTATCTGTTGATTTAGATGCAAGTGACTGCTGGTCTTAAAGCGTTTCCATTTGATGAAAATGATTTAAAGACCAATTCAATACACTTAATGGACACCACTCACTTTCACTTCTCTCTTTGGAGCGCCAACAGAGAGCCGTGAAGAAAACAAAGCGCTTGAAAGAGAACAACTTCTTTCGCACAGACTCCCCATGAATAGTTTGTTGGAATGCTGGTAGCAAACCGTGCCCTTCAGTCATCTTGGATGGTGTTTCCATTGGACAGTGACACTGGGCAAACAGGCAGCGCCCCTTTGACATTTCACTACAATGTAAAACACTGTTTAAGTGTACAGGGCCAGAGTTTAAGAGGTTAGGGTCTATACGAGTCCGTTCATTGTGTGACTCAGAACAGGTTCGAGAAAGTGAAGGTGAAGCTGAGATAAGTCAAATTAGCCATGTTCAAAATAATGGGGAGGTCAATGTCGTTTTCAAGGTGCTTTCTAAAGTGAAACACAGCATGATTCACCATCGCTGTGTACAAGGTGTGTGTGCGTGTGTCTGCACGTGTGCAATACCTTAGTACACAACCGAGCAGATAATTGGGAAACAAGGACAGCCTCTTTTTCTTTTTTTTTGATCTGCCGTGTGCATGCCGCCCACGTCCAGCCTCCCCGAGAAGCAATTAACAGAATCAAACGCCCTTGACCGGCAGCTTCCCACCACCGGGTCTGCCGAGGCTCGATTAGTAGACTCGGGACTCACCGCCGCAGGACAAACTGACCGCCGCAGCGTTACACCGAGGGGATTGTGTTTGTGTGTCAGGGGAGGGTAAAACACACAACAAAACGTATCTTGGCAAAACAAACTCCGTCCTAGCGCAGTCTGTCTGTTCCAGTGAGTCACGGCAGCGAGGTGACAAACCTGCCGCAGCCTGACGCTCATTATGTTTGACAGGACGCTGCGGATCGCAGTCAGGCGGTGTTGTTGTGAGGGTCGAGGGGTGGGGTCAGACTCTGGCGGGGTCTGATACTGAGCCAGGATTTGCACATTAATGTCCACTCACCACTTAGTGTACACAGCACAGGACTGCTCCAGAGCCTTTTCAGCTGTACTAGCCCCAGACTAATAAGTGTTATATGAAATCTTTGTGCATCTGTGAGCAATTTCACAAAATGTATTGATTTTTTTCAGGTAATTCCGTCAAACTAGTACACTGAGGTTTTGTTGTTTGATTGTTTTGTTGGATCAGATTTTAGAAGGTTAATCATCTGTTTTCTGTTCATGTACTGTTATTCCATCATTACCTCCTGCTGTCTTCTTATGCAAGGAATCGACCGATATTTTGTACGGATTGATATTTTGTATGTATATGAATATTCTGGCATTGCGAAGACTGCAGACATGAACTTGGCCCAGCCCCAGGTCAGGTGCTGCTTTTGACTTTGCCCCTTCCCTTAATAATCTATTATGTGCAATTATTGCTCATGTTTTGTTTAATTTAATTGAGTAGTTAATTCTAATTGAATGACTGTAATGGGCCTAATCTAAGTCTTGCAGTAAAACAGCTCAAGGCCTATTACTGCTACCTACTGGTCTCAAACCTGTACTCAAGTGTAGTGCAGAGTAGTAAGTAAATATATCCACTCCTTCACTTTACCAGTGGGAAACTTCCCTGTTGACACAAATGCCCTCAAAATGTAGGAAATGGGTTTTTTTTTAAGTAAACAAATAACATTGTAACTTAGATGCATGGAAAGACATTTCTGTATATAAAAGATCCTTTTTATGACCGCTAATGTCACATTAAGTAACGCTGTGACATTTTTATCATTAACGACGTGTTCTTCACATTAAGTCACACACATCCTCCCTCCTCCTTCAAAGGACAGTCTGTGATCTCGCGGAACATCCGCTCATTAAGTCCAAAGATGGCTGTTCAAAACTGCTAGAATGAGACCATTAATGCAAAGATGTTCCTTGAGGTGATGAAGGAAGTAGGAAGTGAAGATATGACGCTGAAGCGAAAATTACCTTTTCTCCGGATATACAACGTAATTACATACCGATTATGTGAAGACTTGGGAGCAGCAGAGTAACACAGAGCAAAAGGTGGCGTTACAAAGACTAAAATGGTAACTGGGTAAGAATCTTTTGTAGAAATCATCCTTTTCAACCTTTTATCTGCCCTTGTGGTCCGTGAATGAATTGTAGGTGGTCCATGACAATATAATTTTTTCAATAATGTCATTTTAATGCCAGAAGCAGTCAACATAATTTATTAATTCCTTATATCTTGTCTGAGGATAATCAATCAATAAATAATCTTTTAGCCTTCAGTTCAGAGTGACTACAAAGAGAAAACTACGAAACCCTTACGATGATTTGAAAAAGCTCCATTTCCAGTCAGCCTTCATGTGCTAATATCCATGGTTCGTGGTGAAGTTTGTTTTCAAGATAAGTGATGCACCTTTCAAAACCGAGTGAAACCAGTGGTTATTTCTGAGAGATATGTTTTGGATTAACGTTCTAAAACATGAGTGACAGGCTAACATTTTCTAAGCTTGTATTTTCTATGTGACTTTGTGCACTGGAACACAATCGTGGAACGGCCAACATAGGCGACTGAATCCCCTCCGCTATTAAGGATTGAGGAGTGATTCTGGGTTTTGGGGAAAGCGTCACTTGCTTATCTATCAGGGACTTCAGCGGAGCTCTTTTGGACGTGTCCAAATAACAACAGTGAATTAAGGTGAGGATGGATCATATCCTAACCCCTTAATACCTCACTGGAGGACGGACATCAGCTTGGGTGGAAGAAAAGCAAGCAAAGAAAACAAGAAAGGACAAGCACATGGAGGGATATTAAAAAAAAGTACAGAGTCCAAAAATAGCTTTTTGTTCACATGGAAACCACCTGAGCGGAAGGAGAGCTGGGAGGAAGCTAGGAAGACAGCGAGGTGGAGGAACGAGATCACAGACAGTGGAGCAAAGAAGTGATGGGAACAGACGATCAACTGAAGAGCAGAAATACAGGAAAAAGAAGATAAAAGAGATCAAAGAAAAGAGGGGGTAGAGACAACAACGTTTTTTTTCTTACGGCATCTGAGGCTCATCCAGAGCCCGTTATGTGAAAATAAACTTCCTCTGTGAGTCCGTTTTTAAAGTGTGAAGAAGAGCTCAAGGGGTACCAAATTTAGGAGAAACGGTGCTAAGCACAAGAGAGCAAATACAATAAATAAAAAGGGAAAAGAGGAAGGAAAGAGGGTGATGACGGACAGGAAAAGAAAGGCAAAGTAGATGGCAATTAACAAACTAAAGGGTAAAACAAGAGGAGAAGCAGGGGCAGAAACCAAAAAGGGACGGGACAGGAAAAGACAGGAACAAATACAAAAATTAAGGAAGAGGAGGAAAAGGAAGTTTGGCAGGACGGTAAAACACAGTGCGTCTGGGGTTAAAGCCGTAAGCTCCCTGTCCCACGTTGTCAACCTTTGTGCAGGCCTGGTCTGTAAATCATTGTATTTGGTCATCGGCGTGGATAAGGAGACACGGAAACTCTTCAAGGTGACACATCACTCAGATTTCCTTCCTCACCTGGAACACAGGCCATGGATTTGGGGATCGGGTGGGTTTAATGGGCTCTGAGTTGTGTGTGGAGGTGTGGGGGGAGAGCGAGCGCAGTAATTCCCGGGCTTCAGCTGTTGCGTGGGTTTGTATCACTTGTCTTATATGCTGCCTTGATGCTTCAATCCACTGAGACTTACAATGGATACAAACAGCAGGATGAGGTTAAATCCTGTCTGTTCTCACATTGCAAGCAACAAATGGAAGTGAAAGGTTCAAGCCTCGCGACCCGTAAAACAAACAGAACAGAAACTTCACCATAAACCACAACAGGCTTGTTGGTTTTCAGGGGAAGTGTCTTATCTTTAAACCTTAATGCGGCTTTGTTCGCTGGTTCTCTTCTTTCGAGCTCATTCAATTCCACCTCATTCCAAATATACCCAGGGGTCATTAGGATTGATATACTACAGTATTTTTCCTGTTACAAGAGTAAAATGTAATCTGAAATGCAACATTAGCACACTAGCAAGCTTAACATTAGCAAGCAGATAGAGATCACAATTCACTTGTTTGGTGAGTACCAGAGAGAGATTTGGTGTTTGTAAATGCCAAAAAAGCCAAAAACACCTCAAAATTTTGATAGGGAGGAACCAAACAAAGTAGGTGTGAAAGTGGTGTAAGTCCAACAGTGACTGTCCACTCGTCCAAAGGTCAATTACTTGAAAAGTGGAAAATATGTTTCTGTAGTGCCTCCTACTGGAGTGGTCCTCATGCACAGTCAGTAACCCTGACAAAGCAGCCTCCTGTGTTCATGGCTATGCACACTTCAATCCAGTAGGTGGCAGTAATGCAAATTCAAGTAGGTTCCCAGTTGCCTCAACACAAATATAAATTTTGAGCTGCATGTTATAGAATTAAAGAAAAAAAATCCCTTTGGTTACTTGGGTGTGTTTCCATCCGTAAAAGCCACAACCATTTTTTTTCCCAAGGACCAAGTTGGACAACGGTTGTATCTTTTTGTGTGTTTTTTTTTTTTTCAGATTCAAAACTTGGTGCACACAACAAAAAGATTTGTTTGGCAGTTGGCAGTTAGAGAATGGCTGAGGTTACATGCCGTCATTGAAATATTCATAACCCTCTCCCATCAGGAATGACACTGTCAAAGCAGAGGAGTGGATCAGGATTCATGGGAGAACACCGGAGCACAACAGTCTGTTTGTTTGCCATACCTGTCCAGGTCTTCGCTGTCCTGCATGTTGAACAGCATGGATGGGATGAGTTTGTCCATGTGCTGGGGCTCCCAGATGATGGCCTGCAGCTCATCGTTCACCGTCTTCCTCACCACGCCCTGCAGACCTTTGATTCCAGCCACTCGGATCCTGACAGACACACAGACACCAAAAATAAGCTCTGAAACGTTGCTCTTCATCTGAATGTTGGATCGTAAATATTTAATTAGAATCACATTAATTCAACCAAATGCGGCAGTATTTGAAGTATCAGCAGCTTTTTTTGAAACCTCAAAATACTCTGGATCAGTACTTTACACACCAGGCCATATGAGGAGATTGAATCTCTCTTTGAATTTCCTCTCTCAAGGTTTCTTCCTTTTTCCCCCTTTCCCCCTACCCCTTGGATTCTTCGCTTGGTTTCCTAGAGAGCGTTGGCCTTGACTTGAATAGTTCATGTCATTGATAGATCAGCTGCCCTCAGACAGCTGAACAGGAGACTGGAGTAAATATTGAGTAATTACAACAACACACTAACCTTTAACTTGTAAAGTTAGTCTGAATCTGTTCGTACCTTTTCATGGCATCCATTTGTTTTGTTACGGGAATTCATGGGCACAGTTTACTGAATCAATACGACAAAAATAAAAATTTCACAGGTTCAAGTTCATCAATAGAACAATTGATTGCCTCATAGTTGGCTCACAATATGTTCACACCATGAACTCAACAGATGGCTGTGAACATTACTGAGGAAATTAGTATTGAATATTGATCCAGACAAAAAACTCAGTATGTTAAGATACTGGAATCATGACATATAAAGCTGGGACATTTTAGGTCATTCTGACAGTGTTTCCACTGGCTGACAACACTGTTGACGTGAATGGATTAAAAAAACAATATGTAATAAATCTGCGACCGTCTGCTTTCACATAACATAAGATCACAATCTGCAAGATGCTCGCAAACAAATCGAGTGGGAGAGGAGAGAGTAAAGAAATATGTTTGCTGTTGTCATGTCTGCAGTTTGTAATTCATCACATTACAAAGCATTAAAGTATCTGATCTTTGCCTTAACTCTGTCTGTCTTGTTCTGTGTATGCTTGTGTACATCTCTGCCCGATCAACCCATCTTCCATGAGTTTTGTCAACCCCTCCCCACCAATTTTGTGTTTTCATACAAACAGCTTGCCGGAGGCCTAATCCAATAACTGCTGGAGAAATTCTATTCGGGAATTCCTCTCCACCTACAGTCAAAAGGCTTCCAACAATATAATGAAATACAAGAAAAATGGAGAAGCCATATTGTTTACAGCACAGCGGTAGAATAACAAGCCAAGTCAAAAATAATCCCCTGGCTGTCGCCATGCCGCCCACACACCGATGCATGCACACACATACATACGTACAGGAGCATTTCCATAAATACACAAACACACACACGTACACGCTTAATCACAAAGTCTCAGCGGCTGCAATGAATTTTTTGCACGTAACCGGTGGTGGAAAGTTATTTTCACAAACAATGAGAAAGGCAAAGATGGAGAAGGAGAGGGCAACGGAGGAATATATAAAGAACAGAAGACTTCAGGTATTGTTTTAATACACCTTCGACGCCTTTATTAGATTCAGAGGGTGGGAGTCTGGGTGGGAGAAAAGCACACGGTGTCAGCGACTCGCTGGCGCCGAGTTATTTTTACCTCCTTAACGATGCGGCTGACAGGAGCGCTGCGTTTCTAAGCCTTCGTAACGGGGAGAAAAAACTCACTATCTCTGACTCGTGGCTTCGTTAAACAGGCTTGTTCAGTCACTTATTAAAAAAACAAATTTTTGCACTGTCAAAACTCGTGAGGTCTATTACAAGCAAACTAGTGCTGCAGAAACTCTTGATGATCTTCTTATATAGTTTCAAGGTGAATTTTGAAGATCACACAATGAGTACTTCTTTTGTTTTTCGTGAACTGACGAGTAACAGTCAGCTATTGCTTAGTTATATTAAATATATTTATTTTAGCTTCACGTCTATCTCATTAAGGATGTCCAACTATGGATGAAGGTAACTGCAGAAAACACGTACACCGATCTTCTCCATATATCTTTGGTACTCGTTTCAAAATTAGATTGCATTACATTTTATTGAAGCTTTGCCAATTGAAATTCTTCACACAGGAAGAACTTGGTGTTGTCGTGGAGGTATTTTTTCCCTATTGAACCACAAAAGCAGTTACACAGTTGCTTTCACATTCTGAGTGGATCTCCCCAAGCACCAATAAAGTCAATCTGAGGCGTTCAATCAGTGGAGCATCCACGTTAATTGGAATTTCTATATCTGTCTTGCTGATCACAAGGTAAAAAAAAAAGGGCTTATATCACTGGTTTCATTATGAGACAGTAAGAGAGTCTTTTTACTTTACCCCGAGCCAGAATATATTTGACTTTATACAACAAATGCACACCAAATTACAGGATAATAGTTTGTACTACAATATTTTTCTTGCAGTGCATTACCAAAGTACACTGTGTGAATGTATCATTAACACAGAGTGGGAATTAAATTCTCACCCTGCCGGCGTAGATGCTGATGCAGAGAGGTGAGACCATTATACACCACATTTACTATTCACTACATTTAGGCCCTGCTTTACTCAGAAGCTTCATTTCATCACTGCTGCATCTTTAAAGTGCTCATATTTCAATTGGATGAGGGAGGCGCTGCTGTGAAGTGAAATCTCTCCGTGGGAGGGGAGGGACATGAAATATAAAATAGAAGATGATCTCTTCCATTCTGTAGTGAATGGATTCCGGTGAGATGGTAAGTATAGTGTTACTACACGTTCCTGCACTGGATAGAATGCTGGGTGCGATCCATCAGTGCGATAAAAACAACATGCAGACTGTGAAATACAAAAGTAAAAATAACAGGAAAAAAACAAGAGCGAGTGGTTAGAAAATGAACTCGCGTCATTTACGGCATTTGCCTAAAAAAAGATTTGAAATTCTGCTTTATGCAGCGTCTATACTGGACCGTGGTATTTTCAAGATTTATATTGGGAAATGTCTAATGTGAAATGAAAAAAGCCAAAACTAGAGATACAAATCTGTTCATGAATGACATCCATGAATGTCAAACATCTCGAAAATGCTCCAACTTAGAAAAAACTGAACAATGATAAATGTCAGTGACCTTACTCAGTCTCCAAAATTCATTATGGCTGGAATGTGACTTAAATGAAATCCCCCAACCTCTTTTGTTTCCAAAGTTTCATAACTGTTGAGCTGATGTCTAAAACCAGGTTTTTACCAGACCTGGTTATGTCAGGGTCACTTTCCTCTTTTTCAATATCAAAATGCTGTAACACAGTATTGAGCTGCAGCCATTCATGATTTTCTTTTGTTGTTTAGTCTACGTCTGTTTTTGCTGATGCTCCTTACCTGGTTCTAGTTTCAGGTTCTTCATGAGTTGAGTGGCACATGGCGCTGAACTGGGAGACGAAGAAGTCGTAGCGGCGGTGGTAGGACGGCGTGTCCTCCTCGATGTTGGCAAACTTCACAAACTGCGGACGAAACAAAATTAAGGATTAGCTTCTCCTCTGCAAGAATATGATTGACAGATTCATTCACGTAGCCTTGATGTGCTATGTTTTCGGAGTCCGGTTCACCATCAACAGAGCACGCTCAAGTCGTGACAGCGGTCCAGCCTCATTAGCACAACCCGATAATTAAGACCCTGGTTTGTGTCTAAATCCCTGGTTGGCTTTTCTACTGTAGTAATCCAGTAACGGGGTTCAAACAGTGAGAGGAAACCACTTTACAGAGAGCCTGCTGCCAGCACACCACTTTCCATCTCAGCCATCACCCCCAGGAGAGGTTAGGCTGGAAATGGGAGCAAATTACCAGGTAGCCCACCGGCTTTTTCTCTCCAATGCAGAGGCAATTTGTTCGAGCAGCCAATGATAGGGTGCAGCCACGCCGGGCAAGTGCAGAGGATTATTTCCGACGTACTTGAGTGCAGCTGAAAGGGGGCCACTCCAAAGGGACACTTGTTTGGAAGGAAATTATAGGCTGGACCAAAAAAAAGGGTGGTTGTGTAATGGCTATTATCATTATCACCATGAAAGATCATCACAGCTAATTAATACTCACACGAGGATATGACAGTATTTTCACTCCGATTCGTTGAAAGCTTTCCGCACATCATCCCAAGGCTTTGAGAGTCTCTGATAATTATTGTGACCTCTGACACTTAAAACACTCAGCGTTGAATATATTGTCTAATGTTTTCTGACTTAACAGCTGGAAGTGGATTAAACCTCTCTCTATTCTACAATTGAACATGCTGAGGCAAACAATTCAGAGTTATCGAAAGGACTTTTCACATTAATAAGCCTTTAATAATTGAGTATACCGCATAGAAAAGGCACTCATAATTAAGTATACACTGTTATTATAGTGACCTTTACTTTCTAACGTGTATGTTTCCACCTGTACTTTTTTCCATTTCATTTAGAGAGCCAGGGGGCACCGAGGATCACCAATAAACATTGTCACCGTCATTGTGCTCAATTAAAACGTACAGAGCAAATGATATTGTCTCTGAATTAACTCCTCCTAACTAACTCCTATTCCTCCAAACTCCAGATATACAACCTGGTGCCTTGGGCAAGGGCAATGGCAGGCGCCTTTAGTACGAACTATCCTTCAAAACATTTTAGTTTTGGATCACTGCTCAAATCCCACTGTTGATTGTGATGGAACGTATCCACTTGCATTAATTCACTCATTCGTTCAGTCATTCATTCTTTCATTCATGCAGTACACTCCTCCGTGAAAGTTCTAACTTGGATCACACTTGAAGGATCTATCAAGGCAGCAAATGAGTATGTGTGTAAAATTATGAACTATCCTTCCAAGTTTGTACATTGAGGCAGACAGTGTGTGCCACGCAACCTCACATTTGCCATGCTTGTGCGGTCAAAAAGTAGAAGTATACCCTCATTCGATAACTCCCTAAAAGTAGGTCACCTGCAATGTGGCAACCACTGCATAGCACAAGCTGTGTTTTTGAAGTCTGCGCATTAGGACGCGTTTCCAGCTTACTTGTGCTTCTTCTCCTCCAACCAGAACTCTCCAGATACACCATATGGCACAGACATGATTTAATGA
The DNA here is from genome assembly GCA_900303265.1 of Brotula barbata. Lineage (NCBI taxonomy): Eukaryota > Metazoa > Chordata > Actinopteri > Ophidiiformes > Ophidiidae > Brotula > Brotula barbata. The sequence continues at coordinate 30,474 of OMNV01023963.1, forward strand.
GCAAGGCTGTGCTGTAGCAAGTAAAATGGCAAAACCTTAGAGCAGAAAAGTCCAGGAAAAAAAAGAACTTTTAAACACTGAGCTCGACTGTCTCATTGACTTGTCTCTCAGTGCATAGACATCGATTATATAACTTCCAGGACAACGAATCTACACTCCGATGACTTTAATACAGAGGAAATCTGCTGACCCGAGGAAGGAAGTGGCATATTAAACAGTACCATTGGCCTCAGTTGTGAATCCATGCAATTGAAATGAAGAGCAATTGCAGCAGTCTTGAGCAATACCTGACGCCTGACAAATTACTCCACGGATCATTGCTTAATTTACCGCAACCTCAGAGTCTTTGATGTTTCCGCCACCATCAATCTAACGCTCGGTCATCAGTGAATCACAGTTTGTCACGAGAGTTTTACGATGATTTGGATGCAATGTCAAAATTTTAGAGAACCGTGTATGTTTATCAGGGGCATCTTCTAGAATCGGCACCAGTCTCAGGTGATGAGCAGCTGGGTACGCCAATCAGAGACTCAAAGCTGATTTCCCTCATCCCACATCTGTGCAGAGCAATCATAATCTCCCATATCGCTGTGACTAAATTGTTGTCTTCGTGCACACAGGGATGCCAAATATTGAGTGGTTGGAACGCCACATAGAGGGAGTGGCTTTTTTAAGTTTGAGTCGTGGCTGTGGATTTGGACCATTACTCCCTGCTTCGTGCTGATTTCACCTTCAAAGTGTTCTGCCTCAGTGAGGTATCAATGCACCGACTAGTCAGGTGCAAAATAAGCCGTGCCACGTACAAATATCTCAAAAATTTGCTCCAAAGCCCAACGTAAACACGTTTACTGTTAACAACAACCAAGTCCAGGAACTGGTCACCAGAGGATATCAAGATGTGGATATAGCGATGCTGTTAAAGTGCAAGCAAAACTTCTTTGGAGGGCTCCAACAAATGAGCCAGTCATCCATCTGACATACATACTGTATAGCCTTATTATTTTTGGGAACCTCTAGCTAGGTCGTTTGTTCTAGGCTTTAAGACAAGTGTTTTCCAGGATATTTTACTTTTTTTCCTCATTTTCCACATTTTCTTCCCAATATTGGAAATTTGGCCTTATTCGGGATATCATGGGATCTCTGAGGTGGTCAAAAATTCTTGTGTTCACTGATCCATTTGTTTGTGGCAGAACAACAAAAACATTAATTTAATTGTCCAGCTGGTGAACTACTGACAGATTTATGACACATCTGTCTCCAAAAGGTAACAAAATATACTCTGAACCAGTGAATCTTCATGTGTCTTTTCTCCCAAGACAGAGTGGAGGACGCACAGACATTTCTAGACTTCACACGCTGCCAATTTATTGTGATAAACTTAGCGTGCACATAATTTTGGACACAGCAAACTGCTGGCTGAGCAGAGAGAGGGGAAGGGTTTGATGACACCTTTATAAAGACTTGGCACCTTTGGCGGGATAAAAATTGTACGAAAGATGTTATGTTATGAGTAAGAAATTAACACATCGAAGGTGCTACACCCTGCATTTTAATGAATATTACGTGAATTTATGTGTACATATTGTTGACATGTGAGTGGATGGTGGTGGAGCCTTGGTTTGGTTTGCATTATGGTGAAAATCTTCCAAACGAATACCACAAATTCAGCTCCACTGCTGCCTGCCGTGCAGCTTAACTTTTGGATAAATTGTCCTGTCTAATTAGTAATTTGTGTCTCAAATTGTTTAGTTTGTTACCTTTAATCAGTGGCTCTCAGCACGACACGAAAAATTGCTCCATTTATTCTCACGTGGTCCCTCTCCCACAAAAACAGGAGGACAAATGAAGTCATTTGAGAGCATGATTTAGTAATTTGAACTTATGAATTGTTAATTTGTGGGCACAAATTGAGCAGCATAAGGACATGAATGAGTAAATAGATTGAGAAAACAAATGGGTCATTTTGATGAACGATTTGAGGACATATATCATTGGTTTGTCAGAATGATTCAGAAAAAGAAAAAGAAAAACTTTGTACAGAATATATTTCAAGACGGGTTTTACTCTACCCAGAGGATCGAAAAATTTACTTAAGGATAACAAAAGGCTGAGCGCAGAGCTGGAGAAGGAAAAACTCTGAGACCTGTCAAATGTCATGAACCGCAGCAATGGCTGAACGCTGCAAGAAAAAGTAAGAATGTGAGTGAGTTTGTGTACGGAATTTCAGGATTGTAGCTTCCTAGCCTGGCAGAAAAGTGGACACGCCCTGTGACGTCGCACACGGACCGCAAGGACTAGGCCTGTGGAAAGTAAACCGTTAAAATCTACAAGAAAGGGAAAATGAAAATATGGGATAATTGCAACAAATTAGTGCTTACTCATTTTCCACCAAAACCATCCAGTCTGTTTTGCACAGAGCAAGAAAAGCGCTGAAATTTGTTCTACTTGATGTTCCAGACGTCTCAAACAAACTCATTAAACTGCTAATTAGCAGAACAAACAGAAACACCTTGAACCTTCGACAACTTCGTTTTCTTCACCTACGACGTGAAAGCATTCTGAGCAAACATCGGCTTCTCCACTTTGGAGTTGGTGCCAGGAGGAAAATTTAATTAACACAACTTTCACCTAAAGGCAGCCCCCACTATCGCCACCCAAACCCAAACCCTCCTCTGCTATCTCTCCTCTCCATCCACTCTCCACTTGTGTCAGTGTCTAAATACCACACATAAATAATGCATCAGCTTTCGTATCTAAACCTTGGGCTCTATTTCCTGCTCAGATGAACAGTCAACAGTAGTGAGGAAAACAAGCTTAGAATAGGAAGCGTGAGGAGGGGGGAAAACATTGGGTTCACCTTCGGAGGACATGGAAGGAGAAATGGGGCTGACATTTGCTAGCAGCTTGAGAGGCTAATAATAATTAGCTTAGGATAGGTTTGAGGGCCATTTCCACTGCCAGGATCAAAGTAAATTAGGTGTTTAATTGCTGAACTATAAACTTCTCAGCTGTGTGGTGCGTGTGTGAGTGTGTGTGTGTATGTGTGTGTGAGTTCGTGCCTGAACCAAACTCCTCCTCCTCCTCCTTCAAGCTAATGATTTTCTAACCAAACTACTCAGCAAAGCATTTAAAACAAAAACACCCAGCCAACACAATACAGCAGTTTGAACAACTTTGTCTCATTCAAGCAAAGTTTTGCCTTTAATCAATTAATTATTGCTCTAATGAGCACCACATTTCTGATGTTTTTACAAATGGGGCAATTGGGTTATCAGAAATCATGGAAAAAGTGGAGGGGTCAGAAAATTGATTAATAATCTAACTAAATGGCAGATTCATCAATTTTCAAAATAATCAACAGTGATGGCTGTTTGTGTATTTGTTGTATTTGGTTTCAGGACCCCTGTGACCCGAATGACTAAGCCATGATTAGATTCTGTCACCTCAGACAATTCACACATGCTACAGCTGCATGATAAGAGGAAAAAGGTAAATGGACTGCATTTCTACAGAGCTTTTATCCAAAGCTCTTTCCAGTGTTTGCCTCACATTCACCCATTCATTCACACATTCACACACCGACAGCCCAGGTAACCATGTGAGGCCCACTTGCTTGTTGGGAGCAATTTGGGATTGGGGTCTCACTCAGGGACCTTCAACTTGGAGGAGCTGGAGATCAAACCGGCAAACCTTAAGTAAGCCGTGCTGCCCCAAAAGGGAGTTCATTTGGTTGATGTTTAAGGATTGGAGTTTGATCCTCCCGTGTGTAACTCTGCAAGTGCTCCCCAAAGTGAGAGTCTGAAAATGAGGCCAACATTTTTCAAAACAACACATGGCCCAACAAACTCTAGAAATGTCAAAAAATGTCTCTTTATCCATTTCTCCTCCATGCTTCTTGCCCCTCGCAGTAACACACTGTATTTCTTCCCTCCTCCCTGAGCGCATGTGTGTAAGATTTCTCTGCTTTGCCGTCTGTCTCCCAGTGGTACATATCAATGTCAGCATCTGCTCCTCTGTCTGCAGAGGTGACTCACTTGGTGAGTGAGATTTAAGAAACTTTGACTGAATTCGATTCTCCTATAGTGTGTTTCCCTCTGTGCTGCACAAAATTGGAAAAAGAAATTCACTTAGTGGTACTTAACATTTATATCTTCAGAAAATGTAACATCATTGCTGACGCGGTGCACGGCTACTCTGGACCAATGGGTTATCCTACAGATTTAACCACTGCGATCCCCCGGATTTGACCGTACACTAGACGTAATGATATAGGGCAGGGGGTCGGCAATTAGCTTTTATGGTGAGCATTTTGTCTGTGGTTATGGTTGGAGGGTCCGTTGTGATGTCTCTTGTTAAATTATCGTTTCATTTGTCAAGGGGCCAAATGTAGCCTGTAGCCTGTTATTTACCGACCCCTGATGTGGGTAGCACTACATGACACAGGATTGTCTGATTAGAACGTTTGATGCAGTCTCACAGTCCTGTGCTCAGATCGATGCTAAACACTTCAGCGTAGATTAACCCTGTAAACGCTGGAATGAACTGGTAACCTTGTCCTCCTGAAGAGAAGCGGTTCAGGGTTGATTAAAGTATTCTGGATTCATTACATTTTTTAATTGTTTTCCTGAGAAAACAGTGTAGTTTTCTGGAGTCCTTCAAGGTAGTTAAAACATCCACTGGGCATCAATACTCACAGCGAGACTGTAGCTTTAAATGGAGTTCAATGGCACCTTTCTAAACCCAAAGAGCAAAAGCTTGACAATTAATTTATGCTCTGACACAGTCAGTGTTTTATTACTACGATCATAATTACAATGAGCATGCTGCTCCCAAAAATCAATAACATTTCCTGAGGGAAATGCATGTGTCACTTTCATTTTGAGATTCATCATTCAAACACGAGCTGAAGCTGAAGCCAGAGGAAACCATCTTACCGAGTTTGTTCCCAGGACCTGCAGGTCTGGTTCCCTGGACTCCAGCAGCTTGGCCACCATGTGGAGGAAACTCTCCACGAAAGGCTTGATGCTCTGAGAGTGACAGGCCATGAGGAGCTGGTCCAGAGCCTCCATGGCTATGACCACATACCTGGAGACAGGAGGTGAGATCAATCATGTATACGAGATCATCTTAAAATCTCTGAAAACTATGTGGGTCAAGGTGAGGAAAGCGTTACGGAGGGGGTCGGGATTTGAACTCGCTAATTTTCCAGCAGCATTTTTAATAGCTACATTTCAACATTTACCAACTTCGACTAAGTCTCCTGACCGTATTTTTGGACAAAGATTGGTGAAAATTAGTTGAGATGAGACATCCTTTTGGTACACTGCAGCTTTATTCTGTGGGATTACAAGTGAGTTCCCACCAGAGCAGTAGCAGCCTTCTGCTTTCTTTCACAGATTTGTCTTTAGGATGCAGAAAATAGATTTACAGCACATTCCTCCAGCTGGGAAACAACAGCCAGATCCGTGGTTTAACTGACAGAACAAGCCCGACAGGCTGCCCACCATATGGATCTGGCCCTATGTTGGCTTGTCACTTTGCCAACCGGGTTGATAGCAACACATGCAGACATTTTGACTCCATATATCTACATATTTTCTCTGCTGTTTGAATACAGCTGCAAAGCAACAAAATGCCAATTTCACAAAATATCATTGGTGTTTTATGTAAGTTAGACGAAGATATTTGTTCATTCCATTACCAGGTCTGTAGGACTTTGTTAGTCAGTTACAAACCACATGGCAGAATACCAGACACACATACCAAACATCAGTCAATTAGTTAACATTAGTAAACATTGAACTGGGGTCAAACATCGCTCACCCATAGCGATGCCGCACGACATCTCTGCTTAGCCTCTCAGCCAGGTAAGCTCCAATTCTGTCCAGTTTCTCTGGCGCCGACACCGCGTAGAAAGTCAATTTCTCCATGTCCGACTTACTCAAGCCATCCTAAAGAAGACAGAAGCAGTTTTAGTGACGTATAAGGAGGCGTTAGGCCAAAACCACGTGTCTCTGAATTAGTTTAGTTTTAAGATCATTTTGTTTCTCTGTATGCGCCTGTTAATACCTAACTTTATCACATTGACTTTTATGGGAATATCAATAAGTCACATCACTTTGCTGCCACAGTTGCATTTCAGATGGAATTATGGGAGTAGTTGTTCTGCAACCTGCTGTTTCTGCCCTTCTACCATTATATGTCGGTTGTGAGAAAGAAAAAAAAAAAAAGAGTGAAAATTTGATGTCACTATTGTCAGGGGGATCCATTAAAATTCAGTTTAACTTTGAGGAGTGAGGACTGACTGCGGATGTAAAAGTCAATGACTTACTTTGGGGTCCTCGGGAAAGATGTTGTCCACGAGGCGTTTGTACCTCGGCCTCAACGGCCCACAGCAGCCACAAACTCCTGCAAAAAAACAAAATACACAAACAGATCATAAGAATAAGTGTACAGGTCCATACCACAGCCAATAAAACCGACATGCACACATTTGTGTAAAGTTTGTGAACGACACTCATCGTAACACAGAATCCTAACTGCATTCAAGCAGCGGTGTGACACGTCAATTGCCACTGAGAGACATATAGAGTACACAGTGCATTAATATGAACGGCACCAGCCGCTGAGTCGATGGGAAGTGATGAGTCATCAGGGTTGCGAGCTCTGTAGTGTGCGGCGAATACATAAACGCTTGCTGGACGTCACACTGTGAGAACGGCGACGAGCCCGCCCAGTCAGACATGAACAAGCTGCGACCTACACACTGAGGTGTTTGAATATATTTCGATTTTCATGAATATCAAATTTCAGCCTTTCAGCAGGCATCAAATATACAGTACAGCTGTATGACAGATCTCCTGCTGCACATACAGCTCTTTATGTTAAATGCATGCAATCGGGAGTGTGAGAAAGGGCCAGAGAGTGACATGAAGTGTATGTGTGGAAGGGTTCTGGGTTATTACAAATACTGTATTTGTCAATTAAGCAGTTTCTCTGTGGTGAAATCCGTAAAGCAATCGGAAACATTTTAGTGTGGCGTGCAGCTTGATGGTAGTTTGGAAATAAGGCTGTGTCCCAAAAGTTGCAGGTCAAATCTTGTCTATTTTTGCATTTGATTGTGCTGAAAGGGTAAATTTTCAAAATGAAAATACTTTTTGTGATGTGGCCTTATGATCTTCAATCCACTTCCAGAGTATTTAAGAGCCCTGCAGGTTTTTGGTACAATGTTCTTCTATGTCCCAAGTCTCCATTTTCACATCAAACAATAGTTTGAAACTTTCTCCTCTAAACTGCTGAAACTGAGACAACTGTTGTTACGACTGATACAAACTAAGCCGCTTGACAGTAAAGTGCAAGCAAAACCAAGAGAATCTCTGCAGAAACCCCATGTGTGCTTAAGTTTGTGTTTATTCCTTCCAAATCGATGGTTGCGCCTGTCACGACGCAGCATCAGGAAAATGTCAGCGTTTCTGTGTTTAAAGGAGGAGCGGAGTACGGCTGAAAGGTCACATTCAGCTCCACTGACAGAAGATCAATAAAGCTGTTTAACATCAGAGACCAAACTTCGGCCAGTTTAACAAAAAGATGTCAAAAATATGAAATGTTAGGCAAGGACACTGAATGCATGAGTAACATTTAACATTGAGACAATGACAAAAGATGCAACAAACGTTTAGTGGCCAAAGAGGGAATAGAATCTCCCGTCAGACAAACTACTTCTGTTATTGTTCTAAGCGACAAGGACTGCACAACATCGGGCAGAAAAAACTCAAAACACTTCTGACTGAGGTAACAGATTAAATAAAGATAAATAAAGATAGATAAAGATTTGTACTGTTTACCTTACCTTTACCTTTGAAAATGTGACATGTTTCAAAAAGAAGGACATAGCCTTGGGAGTTTATATTTAACAGAAGCCGATGGAAGTTCAATCAGTGGATCGAATGCTTCTCAATCCAAGACAGAGCATTCAGGAGGGAAGGTGCTTTGTAAACACATCCATCATTATTATCTCTAACAGTAACCTTACCCTCTTCAGACAAACGTTAAGAGAGGCAGGAGGTTTCTCTACCCAGGAGCCGCAGCCCAGCAGCATACAGTGTCTGAGGTGCCCTTCCTGTTAAAACCTTGCGAGTGAAGCTCGGTCACGTGTTTCTTCCTCTGTGACTCCCAGGTTAGTTCAACAGAAACCCACAAATTAATAAACTCCATTAAGCTCGCATCAAGTGTTGTCGAGGTAACCTTTCCTGAGTGCTGGCTTCAGAGCATTTATTACGAGACCTGCAATTACCTGCTACATTAGGACGCACGCAGCGGGAAGCCAATGTGTTGTGCATTACGGTTGTCCCTCGTGTCCACTGTGGCCAGCTCGAGTTAGGGCAGAGGTTGAAGCAGAAAAATTCGAATATCACAAGTCTACACCTGCATCCTCTGTCTTTTCGAGTCAGGGCAGGGAATGAACTCCCAGATAACTTAGCTGTTGATCAACGGTAGCATGGCAAACGTCAAATAACAAGTTGATGCTTCCCCGTTTCACCGGCTAACTACAGACCAACGCGTCTTACTACACTCCACTGAACTGTAGCCCAAAAGGCTGAAATCATTTGCTGAACCTTTCTTACAGGAATGAACTCAGTTTTAAATGATGACATCACTCATCTGACAATGTCATCTCCTGCCTCGTTATGTGACTACGTACTTACTTATTGACAGTCTCATGTGTAGTTATTCAGAATGACCAGTAGTTAGTAGTTATACAGAAACACGTGGACAGTTGAGGGGGTTAAGTGGAAGGCAAACTCAAGTTTGAGAAAGATGCTGTATTAGTAGTGCGGGGGGCCGCAGTTATAGTAATGGCAGTTGTCAGTAAATATTATCACTTCAGTGTCACTTCTGGTTGGTTTACTGTGTACAATGTGTACACAGTGCGTACCGTAAGACTTTCCCATGGAGTATAACAGTTAAAAGGCTTTCTATAAATGGTGGTTTGAATCTGAAAGTCTTCATCAAACTCAGGGAAACCAGGTTGAGGCAGACGTCAAAGTGGCTGAATAGATGAAATCATTGAAACAGGAAGTGACAGAAATGTGAGCTGCAACAACAGTGAGGATGCAACCGATTCATCAAACAACATGGTGTTCTTTGTGTAAAACACAAACAGATGACAGCTGAAAAATGCTTCCGATGTCAGCGCTACAAAATATTAACAAACAAAAACAACCTACAATTCTCTCTCTGTGTAATCAAACCATTTTCACTGAGCAATGCAAAGTTTCCACCAATGACTATTCCCAGCTACCATATTTGTAAAAGGAACACCCATTAACCCAAACATACAGTTTGGGAGTGTTTGCACACATCGAGAGTTTACGATATGATGCCATGAGAAAGACCAGAAAATACTGTAGGCAGGAAAGTCTAATCTTGTTTTCATCTATGCCTTTACAATCCTATCCCAGACACCGCCGTTCACAGCCTCTGCTGCTACCACGGCCACCACAGCACGTAGAATCCAGCTGGACACTATACTAGTTACCCTCATTTTACTCACTGTCTTTCCCACATTCTCCAGCTAAACTGAGTACACACTCTTTCTTAGCACAGCAAACAGCAAACCCAAACGGCGACCGTGTCCCTGTGTTTACAAAACAATCTCAGGTACGGAGACGCACGTCACGTGTAATGTGAAAGAGCCAGCAGAACGCCCGGTCTGAGGACAGAGCCGTATGGATTCAGCTGATAGGACGTCTTTCTATTTCCATCCTCATTATTCTAACCAAATCACTCCCACTGCCGCAGAGGGTGAAAATGAATCCTCCCGAGTCGGCAGCGGGTTTAAGAGTGAGAGAGAGAGGGAGAGAGTGAGCAAGTGTCTGAAAGCACATTCTTCCACACGCTCTGATGGGAAAACACAGAGTGACTTTCTGCTGATGACAGGCTTACACATCATGTTCACATCATTGGAATTGAAATATTAAACATTGAAATATACTAGGGGGAAAAAAAAATCAGTATTTTGAACTGGGTACTGATTTTTTGTGAATACTTTTGTGAGTACAATAAGTTGCAATACTAGTGCTTCATCAGTACTTGTTCTAACAGAAACATCTCCATCAAGTTTTGCTTTAAATTCAATTGAAATACACACTGTCTCCAAAAATAACAAATATCAGAATGGATTTTGTGAGAATCTACACAGAAGGATAAACAAAAAAAAACAATATATGCACGCACGCACGCACGCATGCAGCAGAATGTGGGCCACAAAATGAATAGCAGCAGAGTGGCTATTACATTAGAGGCATTCTGACTAAGAGCATGATAGCTTCAATGCTGTAATAGCGGCAATGCATCAATCTGAGTGTACAGCTATAGATCTGGGGAGAAAGCTGTATAATCACGGAGCACAGAAGATCAAGAGATTGTGTTGGTCGCCCTGACTGATGAATTGAACGTGAAGCCGACAAAACAACCTCACCAAGCTTTGGAGAGATCATTACACGGGATAAAAATCAATCACCTGCCTCCAACATAACGCAAAGGCAGAGAGCAATTGAGAAACCACATGCTGTTATTATATGTGTGCTGTATGATAAGAAATTACCTATAGAGGCTGAACAAAGGATTCTATAAGATGGTGCCAGGTTTGAGTCAAGGAGCAAAGCCTCGTACGAAATAGACCACATAAGAGAAATGCTGTAAAATATATATTGACAGTGTTTGTGGTAGATGTTTACAGGAGCGTTGCATGTTTTGGAGATCTTTTTGGATTTAGTCAGAGAAATAGAAGTTATAAAGTCACAACTAAACACCGACAGAAAGCAACTGTGCAAATACTGTAATTAATCAAGAACTCTGAGAGGATATGGGTGACAAACTGCGGAGAGTCTTTTGTTTTAAATGGAAGACAAAAAGCAAACAGCACTGGTGGCAATCACAGGAAAAATGTTCTGTTTTGTTCGAACAGACAGACAAAATATTGGGACAACAACCTATAGTTATTTCATTCAGTTCAGTTGGTGTGATCAACTTTTTGTCTAAATGGGCTACGGAAACAAACAGACTTTGAAAATATAACGATCATTAATTTTGTGAGCGCTAGGAACGTGAACGGTGAAATGAAAAATGCCACAGCTTAAAAAAGGTCCATTAAATGTGTCCAAGATCCTTCAAGTAACCCAGAACAGTTTGCCTCAGAGTTCACTCAATTACCGCTCCAAGTAACTGTGTTTACGGGGTTAAACCTACCGCGGTTGATCTGCGTTCTCCTGTTCGTGGGACGGCTGTAGTTAAAGGCTGCGTCAGCCTCTGTTCGAGGAACTTGCCTGTACCTCCTCAAAATCCCCCGCCTCAGAAATACACAAAAGGATGGCATCGCTCAGCGTTACGAAAAATGATGGTCCTTGAAATTGCTTGCAGTCACCTAACTATGGTCTTCAGAGGTCCCTCATCTGCTCTAGGCTTCGCGGCTCAGCCTTGGCTTCAGAGAGCTTTCTCAAATTTATGGCAGCATAAAGAGTTTTTCACCACAGGGTTCCTCGTTATCTGGAAAATCCCAGTGAACCACGGGAGAGCCAGGCCGAAACAATGACATCCACGACTCTCTCCACAATGCCTATCCACGTAAAAAACCATCCAATCTCTAAACATTTCCTACCTGCCCCAGGTGCTTTAGAAAGATTGTCTTGCTAATGTACGACAAGCTCCACCAATGGGAGCTCAATAGCAAGTAAATCTATCAGCAACTTGGATTAACTCTCATTCTGAGAGAGAAGACGAGACGCCGCTGGGTCTGAAGACGGCCTGTCTGCAGCGGCTCCGGTTACACTGCACCTCACCCTGAATGCCAACTGAGAGGATAATGTGATTCCAAAGCTGAGCGAAAGAAAACACCTGGACAAGGTTTATGTACATTTGTGGTACTGATCATTTATGAGAATTCCTCTAAAGGTTTGTGGA
>OMNV01023964.1:2759-14143 GCA_900303265.1 Brotula barbata
TGAGTCGGGCGCCCTCCGTGGCACGGCGCCACACGCCATGAAGGCCGCGGTGGAGGCGGAGTTAGAAAGGCCGCAGCAGTTGGGTGTTGTTGAGCCTTTGGAGTTCTCTGACAGGGTAGCCCCGGTAGTGCCGGTGCTGAAAGGGGACGGTGAGGTCCGTATGTGTGGTGACTACAAAGTGACTTTGGACACCCGTCCTCTGCCAAGACTGGAGGATCTGTTACTACGACATCCTGAATAACAACATTTCCTATAAATCTTCAACCGATTCATTCTGATTAAGTTCCAATCTTTCAGGTTCTCGCCCGTTAGTTCTTGAGAGAGTCCGGTCAGGGGTCTTGGGTTCCCACGACTCGGAAGCCTCCGCGTGCAGAAACGCTCGGCCGACAACGCCAAGTTTGGAAATAAAGAGTTTGGAAAAGATTGTCGTTAAGAAGCTTCAGCTGAAGGGTCGCTGCATCCAGGATGACCTCCAAGAGCGACAGAGGACAGAGGACAGAGGACAGAGGACAGAGGAGAGAACGACCAGCTGCATGTCAGAGAGAGAGCAGAGCGGGCCTGGGAAAGAGCAGCAGGCTGATGATGTCACCGTGTACGGGCCCTCATGTGACCTGATCCGGTCATTGGAACCACATGAGCCTGAGGCCAAATATGAATCACGCTGTCCAGCTCACAACGCCGTGCGATCCACAGGGCAGCGTGAGGACCTCATCGGAGGTACGGCCGGGCCACGTGGAGCCGGACCGCTGAAAAACATCTCAAAGAACATCTGGCCAGCTGCCCTCTGACGGCAGAGAGCCGAGCGATTCCTCGGTTCGTTCCGAGGTCGTACGACAGGACTACTACCACCACTACACACACATTTTCACAACAACACGCTGCATGGTGGGTGGAATGTTGCTAGGCTACGAGGGGCGTTGCGTTCATGGTCTGTCGGGATTTCTGCGTGACGTGTTTTTGTGATGAATGAATCCTCCGCGTTGTTTTTAACACTTGTAGGCTTCCATATGTTTGAATTGCCTCTCCTACTGAAATTGTTTGTTAGAAACACTTATTTAAATATTATTTCAAACATCTTCAGCGTTACGTACATATTTTGACCCGCGGCGGCCACCGTGACTTTACGTGCGCTCCGTGTCGTCCACGTGGATTGGTTGGTTGCGCTCGAGACGTGAGATACTGGCTCTTTAAGTATCTGAGTAAACTCTCAGAGAGACATGGACATTTGTAGTCATGACTTCTATGTTGTTGTCCTCGCTGCACTCGGGATCAGAATGAAAAGAGCGTCAGAGGGACCGGAGGAACCACTTTACTTCAAGAACCAGACCAGACCGCACTGAAACGAAAACAATCCTGGTGGTCCAAATGAATCAAGAATAAAACATGTAGAGTGGTGTTTTTATATCACGTAGGAAGAGAGGGAAGAGAAAGAAGAGAGGGAAGAGAAGAAAGGAAAGAGGAGGAAGAGAAGAAAGAGAAGGAAGGAAAGAAGAGAAGGAAGAGAAGAAAGGAAAGAAGGACAGAAAGAGAAGGAAGAGAAGAAAGGAAAGAAGGAAAGGAAGAGAAGGAAGAGAAGAAAGAGAAGGAAGGAAAGAAGGACGGAAAGAGAAGGAAGAGAAGGAAGAGAAAGAAGAGAAAGAAGGAAAGGAGAGAAGGAAGAGAAGAAAGAGAAGGAAGGAAAGAAGAGAAGGAAGAGAAGAAAGGAAAGAAGGATGGAAAGAAGAGAAGGAAGAGAAGGAAGGAAAGGGAAGGAAGAGAAGAAGAGAAAGAAGAGAAGGAATAGAGGAAAGGAAAGAAGGATGGAAAGAAGAGAAAGAGGAGAAGGAAGGAAAGGGAAGGAAGAGAAGAAGAGAAAGAAGGAAAGGAGAGAAGGACAGAAAGAGAAGGAAGGAAAGAGAAGGAAGAGACACGCACATACGTGCCACGACTAGAAGATGAAGACGTTTATCCGGGAATCCGGGCTGAGGGTGAAAGGTTAAACACGCCCCTCACTCCCCCCGGAAGCTCTCCGATGCGTCAGGCTCCTCCTTACCCCGGGTCACATGACCTCCTGACTGATTTCTCTGGGAGAGTGACACCTGTGCTGACCCTGTGCTCAAGATCATGCCTTACTCATCAACACAGAGAAGGAAACCCCGCCCTTTAGGGACAAAGGTCAAGTCCTCAGATGAATGATGAATGAACACGCTGTTCACAGAACGAGTACAGATCATAAAAGAATAACAAAGTCAAACGGGCTGAAGAGTTGGAAGACGTCAAAGAAATGACTCCATCTGTCACTCCCTCACTGCTCAGACTGAAAGGAGTCAAATCCAACCAGAATATCACCCGACGTCCACGTCCTCTTCTCCGTCTTCCAGCCAGGAGGATGATGAAAACAGCCACGTAGCAGACATCATAAATACAACATAACAAGATGACAGGAAGCAGCAGAATCTGTCTTTATAGCCGCCACTCGACATTCCCGTTCTTAAAGGCGATCCGCTGGAATATCAGGTATCGGTTCATGGGAGACTTGGAGCACCGTACTGAGGACGGATCACAGTAAGGTCGTCCGGTCCAACACGTGCAATCAAAGAGGGAGATGAAGAGGGAGAGAGGCTGCTGAAAAGGCACTACAGCCTACATCCATACTGATACTGTATTTGGAGGAACCGGATCATCCGTCCAATATCGGAAAGACATTTCCTCAAATTAAGAGAAAGATGGAGGGTTGAGGCTTGAGATGTGCAAGACCAGGACAGTAGAAGAGCCAGATCTGATAATCAAGCCCAAATCTTGGCAGGTCCAGTGTTTGGATACATAAAAGACAGCACTCCACCTGTGTGACGATACGCTACACAACAAAGGCCAAGACAAAGAGAAAAGGAGCGAGAGAGTTTTTATCTCTGCTGTGTCTCACACAACAAAGGCAGTGGACAGCTCGTCCTCTACGCTGCAGGACAAGCAGCGGTGACTTTGCAGTGAGACTCGTACTCTTGATCCTACCGAGTTCCTAAAAAAGGGAGGAGTGTGCTGTGGGTGTCTACAAACACATGAGCAAAGGATGCACACCCCACCGCTTCACATATCACCAAGGAGAGTAAAGAAAACAAAGAAAAGGCCAAGAATGAAACCATCCTCACCAGAGTCCACGAGAGAGTACAGAACAAAAAAAGAAACAAGATAATCGAAAAGTAGGCGATTCTGGACCCAGGCAGTACTGGTTGTTTTGGTACAGAGGCGCTCCTTAAGCAGCTTTACCTTCAGACTGCCCTGGGATGGACTGTAAATGGATTTGTATCGTGTCGATTGGGAAATCATGTATCATTTGCTGTTTCAACAATTCTTCAGAGTGTCAGCATGAGAAACACCTGGAGGAGTCGCAGGAAGATCGCCTGTTTATGGAAAGTGTGTCTGAAGTTAGTGTACTTAGTAATGTACTTAGTTTTGCTTGCATGAAGTATTATTTTAAGGTTCTTAAGTACACGTTGAAGAGCATCAACAGACAGTTGTAGTTTCTAAACAACAAGTTGAAGAGAGTCAGCAAAGCGATACCGAATTGTGTCATCTGCATAAAGATGAATATTACAATCAATCAGAGAGGCGACAATGTTACTCATATCAATAACGGGACTGATCCTTGCGGTGCACCCTTCTTCACTCTTTCAGAGTGTGTGAACCGTGAAACCAGTCAAACCTCAAGTTACATGGCTGAAAGCTTTTGAAACATCGATGAATACAGCAGCACAATGCTTCTGTTAATCCACACAGGATACAACATCATTTACACTGAGTGTTTCAGCAGAGGGGGTGCTGTGCTTCGGTCTGAAACTAGACCGGTGAGGCCTCAAAACACAGTATTTTAGATTATAGGTTCTTCACCATTGATTCCAGGATTTTTGCCAGATGTTTAGATACTGTCCGGTAGTTATTTAGATCACTGCTGTCTCTTCCTTTGTGTAAAGGTATCACATGAGCTGATATCCAGATAGTAGATCGATACGGGTCAAAACGGAAAGAACGTTGAAATATGTGTGTTATTTGCTCAGTGATGAATGGATCAAGTTTGTCTTGAATTCCTGGGATCAATGGTTCTCAATGTAATGCTACATCATCAGTAAAATGAGATGGTTTGTGGTTTTTTGGATTGGTCTGGTGGGTTCAGTTTAATACACATTTCCTTAAGGTGTTCAGAAGTTGTTGTTAGTTCCACTTTTAATTTTCAGGGAAATAAACTCAAATCATTAACAACCAGAGCTGTTCTTTTGATGTTGCTATGGAGTTGCTCAGGTGCTCTGAAATTTGGGGTTTTTCATTATTATGTCCGTTGCCACAGTTAAGTTTCTATTGGAACACCCCCAACACACGCACGCCGCAGAGCCCGAGGCATTCTGTTAAACAGAAGGTATTCAACCTGCCTTCGTCTGGGTTTTCTTCTTGACCTTGTGTGTCATCTTCACAGTCACTTTCATTTCCATTTGAACTATGAGTCTGGACACCTGGACGTATACGGAGCAAAAAACTTTCCATTATGATACATCCACTTCGCTAATGCTAACTTACTGAAATATTGTCGTGTGGCTACTAGGAAGCTGACGTAAGTTCAAAAGGTCAAAGTGGGCTGTGCCCATCGGCCAATCCTGTTATGGCTATGTTTTTAGTCTAAAAATGATATTTTAAAATTCATTTATTTATTCATATACTGTATATGGACCACAGAGGTTTTTGGGGCTGCTAGCGGCGTGCTCCACCAATCCTGTCTATTCTGTATAATTTGTAACTGTTCTTCACGCTCTCTGTGAAAACTTTCACCATGGAACTTGGCAAGGTTACTGCTGGTGATGTGATTATTACTGAATCATCTGGAATAAGCTGATGAGGCAGTGTAGGAGGAGGGGGAGGAGCTGGGGTGTGTGAGCGTAAACAGTCAATCATGTGAGCAGGATTGCACAGGGTGTTACAGATTCCCTCCCGGCACACTGGAACGAACACCGTCAGTCCTACAAATGGAACAACATTCCCAGAATAGATGAAAATTGTCAATGAAGCCCACGTAGTGTGTCCTTGAGGTGGGCTGGATCCAGGTGTGGATGCTGGAGGATTCTGCTTTCTCGTTCTGATCCACGGCCTTCAGTGGGACTTGGATGGCTGATGAAGGCTGATATCAGAAAATCTAAAATTTTGGTCATCTCAGACTGCAGCAGATATGGGAGGTTTGCGAGGAGGGGCCAAGGTCCCTGACCTCCCTCGGCAGGGAAACAGTGTGTTGCTGAGTTAATCAAAACCTAGATTATAGATTAGCCAAGTATAAGTGTTGTTGGGGTGAAGAGGGGGTGAAGAAATGTTGAGTGTGGGCTGTCGTAGCTGGATGGTGGAGGAGACTTCACCCGTGGAGATCAAGCAGATGGGGCGAGGTGGTCAGCGAGGGGGGCGGGAGCACGCCGTGGTGCCGATGCAAAGCCCTGGTGCGAGAGGTGTGCCCACGCAATGTTGGAGGTGAAGAGAGGTCTGGGGTTCCTCAGCCAAAGAAGGGGAGCCATGGTGGACGAGGGGGACGCATCTGTTCTTGAATTGAATGTGATGGTGAGGAGGTGCGCAGGAGGCTGGCTTACCTCTACTGCTGTGAGCACTGACCAGGTTTCTTGATGGGAAGGAGTGGAGATGAGGTTTTAAGTTTCCCCGTTATGGCTGGTCTTGTCCTGGTATTTGCAGAGCCAGTTTTATTGGCTAGCTCACAATGCTAAAAACAGACTGGTTGTGCTAGCCTCGGCAGGCTGTCAGGACCAGGAAACTCCACGTAGCTGATAGCTAAGCACTTATATCCAGTTCGGCCACATGGGCAAAGTATACAGACTCTAAAGTGACGGTGTTAGGCAATATATATATATATTAAAAAAAAACTCCATCAAATTAAGAAAGAGGCTTTTGCTCACTGACAGCACACCAACAGTTGGAGAACTGGAAGACTGTTGACTGTCAGATGGATTGACAGTACCCATTACACGTTTGTACCTCAGCATGGTGTGTACCAGATAAAGAGGCAAAGGCTGGTGATAGTATTTGATTGTGGGACTACCTGCCAAAGCAAGTCTCTCAGCGCCCAACTTCTCCAAGGGCCAAACATGACCAGCAGCCTCATGGGGGTTCTCACAAGATTAGGTCATCAACCTGTTGTCGTCATGGCATTGTTCTATCAGGTCAGGGTAGCAGAAGAGCTGGAAGAATAAAGGATGGTTGAGCACATATTTGGAGCCACCACCTCTCCAAGTTGTGCTAATTTTGCCCTTCAGCGGTGTACAAAAGACAACGTTGGACTGAGAGGCCATCTCAGAAATTTCTATGTGGACCATGTTGTCCTAAGTTGGTGGAATGTGAAGATGACACTTGCCCAGACCATTATCACTTGTGGCTTCAAGGTCAACAAATGGATCAGCAATAGTAGAGCACTAATTCTCTCCATACCAAAAGAGGACCGAGGAGGCCAAAGATCTGAATTCGGACTTGGACACCTTCCCTGTTGGATTTTATCAATCATGAGTTCCACTTACGGCCTGCTGGGTATGCTGGCCCCGCTCATCCTCCCAGCTAAACAGCTGGAGCTCTGCTGTTTGAAGTTTGGATGGGATGAGAGAATTCAGAGGATCCAGATGTGAAAGTGATGACAATAAATGTTACAGATGTAGAAGGAAGCAAAGACACGATTCAACAGAATGATCTTAGTCTTTAAAAGGCTGTGGCAGGAACGGGTTGTAGCAAAGTGCCAATTAAAAAGGAAAGTGCAAAGAAAAAGGGTGTACTTAGAACTAAAGAGAATAAACATGGCCAACAAACTCTGTCAGCAAGGACACAAAAGGAGGCCATCTTCTACTAAGTGTCACCAAGGCTCCAGGGTGGATTGGGAAGAACTGGTGGTAATTACCATCAGGACTCTCAGACTCTGGGCTACATCAGCCATACCACGATTTATTTCCAAATGTGGTGTGAAGGGTGAGCAGTTCATGGCAGACTGACCGAGGAGAAGCTCTCTCCTGATGAACCACCCTTCTCTAACCACCCTTCTCTAACGTGAGCTGTGAGAAGCTGTTCAAACACCCAGATACAAAGTCCAGTAAAACAGATCAATTTATTTGGAAATATTAGAAAATAAGTCATGGGAATCAGAGGAAAAGCTGCTTGGACTTTATTTGGAGTACTGGGTCCTGTGGGGGATCAGACGTGGATGCATGTAGTCTGCAAAATGCATATTTTGGTATTTTTGATTTCAAAAGGATTGCACTTTTTGATTTTTTTGTTTTACCAAAAGCTCTGAAGGAAGAGGAAAATGAAGAATAAGATAACGGACCTCCTAATTTACATTTGGGCTCCATGGGCTCCGAGTGATGGCCTGACTCGGGCCTCTGTAGGGGGAGGGGCAGAGACGCAGCAGGTCAAGGAGAGGATTCTCAAATCAAATGTTTGAGCCTTTTCTCACAAGCATATAGACAAAATACATCGATAGAACAGTTTCTATACATTTTGCTTTTAAATATTTGATCTAGTTTTTCCTTGAATATCATTTTGAATCTTTTCATCGCTCATGTCCAGTGAAACACAGACTCGTCCACTTGTAGGGCATCACTTTAATCCTTTTCATGGTGAACATGTCCAGGTCAGGCCTGCTCTGATGATCAGACTGCTCAAAACATTATGGTTTTAATATGTGGGCTACTGACAGACGGCTGCTTGATTTGTGTTCGTCGTGATTCCAATGCATCATTAGTAGATCACACACAGCATTTAAAAGGACAAAAGCACTTTGACAACTAAAAGTTACTGCTTTGGACACAGCAGACATTCAAATCAACGTCTTGGAGACACAAACAAATCCTTTACATCGAGTTTCTCCATTGAGGACAAAACTGCTGGTAAAACCCGGGGCATTGACGGCCACTACGGCACAACCGGCACTTTCTCTCTGTCAGTCAAATCTGTTTCCAGGTCTCCACGGTCTCCTGTGGTCTAGGACAGTCCAAGGATCTGGGACTGTGCTGGACCACGAGAAAGTGTGCCACGACTCACACAGTTGGTCAGTGTGTTTCTTTGTTCAGGAAGAGGTGATGTGATCCTGATAGAATCAGCTGATGATCACAGTGTCAAGAATTGCTGCATTGACGACTATTAAATACAGTTCTGCATAAGCCACAGCTTGAAATCTCGCATTAGCATCATTTCACCAACATCGATATTCATATTACGATCCGCTCGTTGATGAAAAGGGGGCCAACGTGCATACTCATGTCCCAGCCTTGTATTATGTTATAGCAATGCATTGGTTTGAATGTAAACCAGTTTAAAGTGCAGCTCTGGGGGGGAACTGATTCATACCAAGTCTAAGGAGAGTGTTGCATCTAGGGAATAATTCTGCAGGCCATCTTACTCAGTGTAACGAAATGTTCAAAACATCCAGGTTGACGATTTCCTCCACCTCTATGAAGTTTAACACCCATATAACATCATACAATTTCTAAAAAAAAAAGAAACAAAATCTAAAATACATGTCAAATACAGTGCAAAAAGCTGAGAAGATTGATTAAAAAAAAAAAAGTTTCACCTTCATCTGCTTCCACAGAGGCAGGAACAGACAGGCAGGTGTCAGCGCTGCATACGGGACGACTACTACTTCCACTTCTACTTTACTGTGGCACAGTGAGCAAACCACGGCCATTTACTGCACTTCAAAACCATACTGCTGCAATCTGAAAATGTCAGCATTTGTCAGACATTGTCTTTCTTGTTTGTTTGACATTTGCATTCAGGTCTCAAACCCGACAGGTGACCCCTGGGCCACTTCTTCCACTGTACAGAGATGGGGGTTCTTCATAAATAGAACCATTACCGCTATAATGACGCTAACTCCTGCTCAAAACTGCTCTCTTTGTGTCTCAATTTGGAAATTCGTGTGGAAAACCTGTCAGAGGTTTTAGTGTGTGTCATGGATCCAAATATCAAAAATACAGAAAAAAACAGAAACAGTGATCGAGTTTCCCCAACATGACATTTGGTAAAATCACGTTTAACATACAAAAAGTGCTGATCCTTAAAAAACATTTTCTGCCATATCCATCATATCATCCCTCCACCCCAAAAACAACCCCACTTGTACAGAGATTTGTTTTTGACGTCATATCACTGATGACACCCTACAGATGCTTCCATCCATCCCAGCAGGTTGTGCAGACAGGAAATCCTCCAAGCGGTGCAGCTTTTCTGTTCTTCGTTGAATGTCAGCTCATGTAGTCTTTCGGTGCAGAGCCGTGTTCACATACAGCTCAGTAACCAAGACCGTCACCCATCAAGATGAAAAACATCGGATTAGAGCTTCCAAACCTGAACTTCACCAGCATTCATTACGTAGAACGAAAGATTATTCACTGCTTTAATAAACCTGTTTCACTTCCTGGGTCCACCCACTAGTATGCTGCCCTCTCTGGATGTTCTCTGCAGTAGATTAAACGTAACCTTTTGATTCACTGTGACTGTGACACAAGCTTTGAGTGGAGTCATGAGTCTTAATAAAAACTGATACAAAGAGAGAGATCAACGGGAGATGAGCCAATGTTTACTGACCCGGGTCACATGGAGATATCAGATTACAAACTTAGATCACGTGAAGCTTTTTGCCTCAGGAGTAATGACGGAGGGCCGTCGCCTTCCCCCGGTCATCAAAACAAACCGACGTTCTCGTCACCTACGAGTTCAACTGCCCCACGTGCCAATTTGTACAGAGCTACGATTCTTCCTTCAGCATCTTAAGTGACACCGGTCCTCTGGTCCCGTCCAGTAGTAGAGTCCAGTCCTTCTCCTGATGTTGAGGAGTGAAAGTCATGAAACCGAGTCAATCCTGCCTCCCAAACCTGATCTCCAGCAAAAATAAACTGCTTAGGAACCTGAAGGCTGCTTCCAGCTTGTCCTTAGGGGGGCGGAGCTGAGCAGCAGCACCTCTTTTCCACCTAAGAGGTGAGGCTGCTCAGACCTCAGGAAGAGGCTGACTGACCTCATCAGAGAATGAAAAAAAACAACATAACAAAGAGCTTGGCCTCTCACACACACACACACACACACACACACACACACACATGCACACCCCATAGAATGTTCCACTTTGACCTGCAGACAGAGAAGGAATGTGGTGAAACCGTTGGGAGGACACGAACAGGAAGCTTCCAAACAGGAAGTGCCACAGTACTTGCTAGCCGTTTGCTCTCCGTGCTCTGCATGGACAAAGTGAAGCATGGGTGGTTGATTTGGGGGTTGATGACCTCTCTTTCAATCTTCTGGCCCCCGTGCTTCACTTGAGTGTTTGTTTGGGAGGCACGCGGGTTGTGAGGAGGCGTCCGTGGTGGTATCTCGTGTGGGAGGCTACCATATGTGAGATTCACAGTGAGTCATTTTAATGACGCCCACCCCTCCACCCAGGCGACGGTAGTTCATCCCTCCATACAACCTAGAAACAGAAGACAGCAAATGAGGAGAAGGAAACGCTCTGCTCCATCCTTAATTCAAACCTACAGTGATGAGATGGACGTTGACCCTGCTCGTGACCCTGTTCAAACATTACACAGACAAGCTGAGATTAACAAGGTCCCCCATTCTTACACACAAGTATTGATGTCAAGCTACTCATCAAATCACTTCATCCCTTAAAGACAATACAGTTTAAAACAAATCAACTCCACCTGAATGACAGCCGGGCTGACAGTGCTGACAAAGAGGATTCACACGTTTGATGTTACAGCCTTGGTCTAAAGCTCCTCATCAGTCTACTCACAGGTTCACGATACAGTGAAAGTTTAAAAAGTGAAATCAGTGCAGTGAAAACTCATGGCCCCCTGAGCTCTTTAGCTTCTGATACATGGAGGTGACTGATGGTCCACGTGGGGGGGGAAGATGGATGAACCCCAGACTTTGACTTAGATGCTCCAAAATCCTCATTTTGTGATAGTAACAAGTCAGTTTTATTCCATTCCCCAGCTGCATGTCTTACCTCCATGTGTTGGCATCAGGGTCATAAACTTCTATGGTTTTCAGATACGTTGTGCCATCAAAGCCACCGACTGCCATCAGCTGACCGTTGACGACAGCCAAGCCCACCTAGAGACCCAGAGGGAACACCAAGTGGTTCACTTTCACTTCAGCCACACACAGCACATGGACTTTGGTTCTAGTGTGTGTGTGTGTGTGTGTGTGAGTGTGTGTGTAAATGGCGAATGGACTGTACTTCTATAGCACTTTTATCCAAAGTGCTTCACAGAGTTTCCCTCAAATTCACCCATGGGAACAATTTGGGGTTAGGATCTTGCTCAGGGACCTGCAACATGGACGAGCCGGGGATCGAACCGGCAACCACTTAACCCACACCGCGC